>JAQFXW010002142.1:0-13550 GCA_034693945.1 Dendrobaena attemsi
GGTCTTCGCACTGGGAGCGCTTCTGAAAGGCAAATGCTGTGAGAGGCGCTTTATAAATTCACAAATACAATACAATAATCAGCATGAGCGGTTACTATGCCATGAACCTAAAGCTTATTATTCGATTTGAGCTGTTCTAATATTCTTCCATTCGCATCCCAGAAGCATAAGTCGGCCAGACGCTTTCTTATAATTAATGCTCTTTAGTTGGAAATAACAATTGGAAAATAGGTGCATAGCCTAGACCTACTTATTTCTCAAGTTCTATACATAAGCCCCATATGACATCCTGGACGGATGAATAATGTTTGCAGCATTTTACAGCACTTTGTGAGTTAACATGCCGGCGACTTGATCTACCTAAATTGAAGGCGATATAGGGCATAATAAATGTCTTACAATACCCAAATACATACAAGACGCATATATATATATATATATATATATGCCAACAGACACAATTTATATAAGATCATCAGACATCATACTTTTTATGTTCTTTTATTGTCTGCTTCAATTCGAACCGCACATTAACTCTTTAAACCCGGCAGGCCTCTTTCCCGGCCTGTTATCCATAGCGTTACAGAAGCCTCGGGTTGAAAGGGTTAATAGCAAATGGGCCGACAACGAGCGTTGGAGAATGGATGACGATGATATACTGAGCTGAGATGAGCGGTGCTGTAGGTCGTTTCTATGCTGGGATATTATACATTGTATGTGACATGCATTCATAGTGTCCTCTAAAAGGTCGCTGGGTATGAGCATTAAGCAGCTGTTCGGATCTAAGAAAAAAAGAAACTTTCTTTGGCAGTGCATAACAGGTGTGCTTCGACTCTCTCTGAGTGATTTATAGTATACGTTTCTACAAGGTATGTGGTTTGACAGAGCAGACAGACATCAACCTTCATGGTTACAGACCGTATACGACTCGTGTGTGTGTGTAGGTGTGTGTGTAGGTGTGTGTGTAGGTGTGTAGGTGTGTAGGTGTGTGTGTCGAGGCACCAGATTCTTTTTCTTGTCGATTCTGTACCAAACAACCGAATATCTTTCATTCCAAATGTGCACATAGGCCTACAGTCCGCATAGCATGAATCTGTACATTATTTTCAATGGAGTGGTCTGCTGAGATCCTTATCTGCCGCAGTTGTCTCTTTTAATAGGTCTAGGTGTCATCCTATTTATGGTCTCCACGTACGAATCGTGCTATCCCGATATTAAAATATCTTCATAGGAATCCAGCATCAGTTTTCGAATCGTCCTCCTCTCACTCTTCACCTACAGAGACGCATATGTGACGTACTCTCTATCAATTTATTAAACTAACGAAACCCAGTATGAACATCATTGAACAGTTAGAGAGAGACACACACACAGATGGAGATATAGACAGACAGACAGACAGAGATAGGCAGAGAAACAGAGATAGAGATATATACAAGATAGATACAGAGGCAGACAGAGAAAGACACAGAGAGCGAAAGAGACATTGAGTCAGACAGACAAACAGAGCCGGACTGAGGCGGACGGACAGAAACAGACAGAGACAGAGCAAGAGAGCAAGAGAGCAAGAGAAATTGCTCTCCGACGAAGACATTAATTGTCTTGCAGGCATCAAACGCAGTCGTGTCATTTGATGCAAATTAAAAAATTCTTATCGCTTCTTGAAATCTGACATAAGTCACAGACTCAATCCTCAACGAGACATTCATTTTTTACACATCAGAATGATCGGCTAAGTTCGGTCTGTGTGTGATATGAGATCCGGTTTCAACAACCAGCATATACTGTCGCAAAACTGCTAAATTTGTCAACCTTGATATTAAATCATATATATTCACGGGAAAAATATTTATTGATTTATTGTAGTAGAAAATAAAAGAGGTTTTAATAACATCCGTCGCCTACTCTCGTTAGATTTCGTCTCTGAGCCAAATGCATCGAGGCACTTTATGCGATTGCGGGTTTTTGGAAATGGAATTCAATGTAGGCCTACACAAGTTAACGATTATTCGAGTACTCGTTTCACTCACGAGTACCCTAACTGGCGTGTGGCCAGTTCAAAAGGGCAACGGTAGTGAAGAAATCTACGGAAAGATTGACTGAAAAGTGGGCATGGTCGAGGATCATGTTACTGGAAATGTGTACGGTATAATCAGGATATCTGCGGATGTGTATTCCGTGAAATTAGGGGAAATATGTAGGGTCTACTACTGAAAATCCTAAGGCAGGCCTAACCTTATAATATAAAATTTTCAGTATATTGTTATTACATAATACTGGATTGGATTAAATGCATTATTATGCATGTCAAATTGACAAGCTACAAACTAACATAATTATGATTTGACTTTTGTTTCATTCAAATATTGAAACAAAAATTGGCCAGTTCCACATAGCAAACATGTTGGTTTTATTTATTTCCGTCCAGTTATCTGTAAGATAAGGTTACTTTGAGATTTTTAGCAATACACATTTCCTTAAATCTTGGGAAAGATACACAATCGCTTATTGCATGCACAGTTAACGTTAGAGGTGTACATCGGTTGCTATATAAATATACATGTAAGTGTACATGTATATATTTATAGTTTCTTTACTGAATTAGGAAAAGAAGACTAACGTGGTTTTAACATGTAGTAACGAGAATGGAGAAATGGAAACCGATGATGGCGCTACCCACGGCCAACTAGAGGGAAGAAGAAGCAGACGAAGACAAGCAAAGACACGGATGGATAAGAGTTATGGGATGCTGGAAGATATCAAAGAGAGTGCATGGCATGGACATCCGAGAAGAGGTGGATTAAACCAGAAAGAGAGATCGACTTGAGACGTCTTGAACTGTTAATCTAGTTCCCACGCTCGGGGGGGGGAACCCTACCAAATCTAAGTCCAAAACGTTGATGACTTTTTTTAATCCCAATGCCAAAACCCCTTTTGAAAAGCATCTTTTCAAAATATTTGTTCCCAGTCGCTTTATATTTTAAACGTTAAATACGTATATTACACATGTGCGTTCTCTCCAATTCTTCTGGGGGAAGCTAATCCCGGAGGGAACCTTTTCCTCACACTGGTCTAGATTGTGAAGGCCTCATCGTCGGAGTACGACCGACGGCCGAGTGAAGAAGAAGATACTTAAAAGGTGCATAGACAATGATGGGTCCTATACCTGATCATTGGATTCTGCTGCTGCTGCTGCTGCTGCGGCTGAATGATGCCTGCGATGGACACCTGGCTCCTCCTGTCGCGGAGAGTGATGCCCGGCTGATGGTCTGTCCCCCACTGATGTCGGCGATCCTGGCTGCTCCGTCTTAATCCCAACCTGCGCTGATTTTGCTGGAACCGTGACGTCAGCATAGCGTGACGTAGCGGCATCAGAAGTCGGGCGTTGCTGATGAAGCTGGTGAATGTTAGGAAGAGGTACTTCAATTGATTCAGAGGCTGGTTGTTCCGAACTGGGATGCTGATTTGGAGATGCAATTGTTGGATCGGGACGGGGGCTTAGACCGTCCGAGAGACTTGCGTTCGGTGATTGCGAAGTGGTAGAGACGAGGTTGTCTGATATGCGTCGCTGGGTTCTATTCCTGCGGATCTTATCCGTAAGTGCCCGGATGATGTCCCTCTGACCCGGTTGCACCGTTGAGTCCGGTTCAACGCTGCTTGCTGGCGACGAAGGTCTGGCAGCGACCGTGGCGCCACCACCACACGACACAATCTCCAAGGCTGGTCGTGGCGCATGCGCGACAGGCGACGAGTCCTCTGAGCCGCCGTTACCAAGACGACCATTGAGGATACGTTTGTCGGGGCAGTACGATGGACCAATCACGACGTTTGGCGGGAACATGACGTCAACCAGATGACTCTCCGCCGAGCGATCGGTTGGGGCGACTGGGGTGCAACGGGGGGCATTTGAAGGGGGCCCCGGTTGTTGACCAAACTGACCGGATGCGGGTCTTTTGGTGAATAAGTATTCGGTTGTTGAGGGACAAACTCCTCGGCTGTCATCTGTAGGGCAGATAGACTGAGCGAGGGACATAGACTTGGTCATGATATGTGAAGTGGAATTAGTCAGCGGCATATTTGAAGCGGAATTGGTCAACACCTGCGAAATGGAATTGGTCAGCGCCTGTGAGTTAGAATTCGTTAGAACCTGCAAACTGGGAGTGGTCAGCATATTTGAACTGGAATTGGTCAGCATATTTGAACTGGAATTGGTCAGCATATTTGAACTGGAATTGGTCAACCTCTGTGAAGTGTAAGTGGGCATAGCATGAGAGGAGGTGAGTGCATTTTGAATGCCACTAGTGGAGTTCTGCCAAATGGAATGAGTTAGGCCTGGAGAGATGGATGCTGGATGAGCTGGATTCTGAAATGTCGCCTGATATCTCGAAGCAACATTCTGTTCAGGATGCGGAGCTTGGGCTAGGATGGAGTGAAACGAAAGGTCAAGGGCAGGGGTCAGCGGAGAGGAAGACTTTGAACCGTGGTCCGGACGATGGAAGTATTGAACTGATGTTTTCTGAGGTAGGTCAAAATCTGCGGGCCTTCTAATGACGATCCCTGATGGTGGTCTATATTCGAGCCGTTGACCTAAGCCCCTTGGATTCTGTTGGACCAACTCGTTGTGTGGATAGGGACGCAATGGAAGAGGATGTGATGCGAGAGGAGGAGGAGGAGGGCCCTGGTAGTACGTAATGGGCGGATGTCCGGTTGAAGGGTACTGTTCTGTGGTTGGTGGGGTGTCCTGTGCGGGGTGAATGATGATGATGCGGGTCTCCTTCTGCGGCAGGGCGTTCTCTTGCCCAGCGGGTGGAAGGGATTGGTGCGTTATGACCAACTTATACCCGCTCGGAACAGGTGGAAGTGGAAATGGAAGACCGTGCATAGCTGGAAGAAGTGGAACGGAACTCATAGGAGATGGAATTCCCAGAGCCACAGACGTCGGCAACGTCCAACCAGTTGAAGTGTTTGACTGGTCAGGATGACAGCCAGCCAGTTCTCTCTGAGCAATCAAGCGTGATCGCTGCATTTCATGCGTGTTCCGATCGGGCGTTCCCGTAGCTCCTTCCGTCATACTGACTGAACATGGAACCGTTGTCCCTGGTGCATGACCTTGCAGACCGGCAGCCATCTCACTTGATTGTGTCCGTCTCACTTCGGTTGATCCGGATGTTGTTTTCTGCGCATTCCGGTTATCGGTTACCGGAAGTCTTTCACGTGCTTCTGAAGAGTCGTTCTTGTGCTGGTTCTTGTCTCCGACAGTTCCCGCCATTTCGTGGCAGTTGTTGAGAAATGATTCGATGATCGTATTGATGGGAATAGATATCGAAGCATCGTTTAGACCTCTCCACGCGGACTGCAACTGCAACATATCTTCTGCTGAGAGAGACGGAGATGGAGCCACCTGGTGATGAGGAAGTTGTTCCGCTTCGCTCAACTGTGAAGAGGAGCAGAGAGAGCCGGGTATCGTCCAGACAGTTTCTGTTGGAAGTGAATCTGAGACGAACCCCGAATGCTGTTTTATTACATCGGGTGCTGCTGCTGAGGTGGAGGATCTTCTTTTGTCTCCGAATCTGTCTCCGTCTGAGTTCTGCGCCCACATCTCGAAGCGACCCTGAGGTTCATAAAGAGAGACGGTGTTTGAAGCTGCCTGATTCCAACAGTTCCCTGCGCTGGTTCTGTCCATTGCCACATCCGAAAAGGCCTGGAGGAGATCCATCGAGCTGGAACTGCTATTCCACCTGGGTCCAGTCCTCGAATCCGTTGGTAAAAGAGGGAGACGTCTTTCCTCCTGACTGAACCTGGAGCGTTTCTCCGGTGGAAAATTCGTCTGGTCCCTCATCCACGAAAGATCCGAGGTCGCAATTTCGGTCACCTGCTTGACCGGAAGTGACTGGTGGTGATTGTGGTGCGACTGAGATGGACTCTGTGTCAGACCAGTTGTCGCCAGGGATGAAGTGTAGGTAGGGGAATCGGTGAGTAGTCGGTCACTCGATGGATCGTCGTAGGTCAGTTCAACCGAGGCTCCCCTCTTTCGCCTCCTCATCAGTGAACCTAGATCCTGTAATAATATAAAGAATGAGACACAAATACAGTATCGCCTACAGCTTGGGACCCGATACAATCAATAGGCCTACAAGAGACTTCAAGGATGTTAACTGTAAATGTCTTGCTAACCTATAATTAAACTTCGTGTAAATTATGTTGTCAAGTCGTGTTTGTTGGTGTAGGTAGTTTTTCGAAAACGGCCTCCAGGCTTTATGTGCGAATTGCGTGCATTATAGTTCAGAGCAGTATACTATATAATTATTAGTCTCATCATCGTCATCATCAGCATCATCAGCATCATCATCATCATCATCATCATCATCATCATCCATTTTGCCCCATTATTATTATTACATTTCTTACTTTTCTTGCCCAGAACGAGGCAAACAGGATTCCTCAGGGATTTGAACTTTATCTACCGTCTAAAATAAGTCTGAAGAATCCTTATTCGTCGATTTCCTGACAGGTGAAGGAAAGTGTCTCTGACTGTCAACGCGTTATATCATCAGCGAGATACGCTGGAGCAGAACTCTTATTTTCCGCGGGTCCTTATTCTCCCAGATCCGAATAATAGGAGATCAAGCCAAATTCGTTGTCGATTGAGCCGAGGATTTCAACGGTCAGACGGATAAAGGAATGTGTAGCCGATAGTACGTTATATATCTCGTGTTTGGGCAGTTTATCATCAGTTTCAACACCTATTATTATAGATTTAAACATTATTATTATCAGTCGTAATTACTTTTGTTGTTGTTATCATTATTTTGTGTCTTTTTATTCTCCCAGGGATTGTTAGAGATTGTTATAGGAGACCTATATTTCTACATAATACCAATGAAACGTCTGGATGGTTAGGTCTCGTCCTCGATCGGGGTTGGAAGAAAAGGAGTCTTTGAAGGCGGCTGCAGGTTATAGCGCGAATTCATGAACTCCAATGTTGAGGGGTTAAGGAGATTCAAAGTCTAAATGACAACTAAGATGGAAAATAGCTATAAAAGTTTAGCGCCCCAGGTAGGCATATTTATGTTCCCTCAGTCTATAAGAAACATGTCAAGACAAACAAATTATTTTTATTATTTTTATTATTAGTTGTATTTCTGCTGTGACCGTTCCGCATAGAGATTCCCCAAAATAGCAATCGACCTATTTACATTTGACAGACTGATTAGGCATCTCTAGGCCTATAATAGGACCTCAGTTGGTTTTTTAGCGAGAACGTTCTGACATTTATTTCCATTTTATGTCAATTTTATATCCTTACGTGATGTACGATTTTCGAATTCAGTTTTCTTGCGAGCATTGTCATCCCGAAGGCATGCACGAATTCAGTCATGTGAGAAGAACTGTCAGAATTTATGTGCGTCTGGCGTGCGCTAGTGTTACGAATGCCTACTACGAAGGATTCGTAAATCTTTTTCCCCCCCAGTGACGGATGTCATATGATAGTAACCATAAAGTTATGCGTGCATGACATAAAACTGTGACAGATAACGATTCTCTGATGAACTTTTAATAACGTTGGTCGATACAGTAGTCTTCGGGTAACTTGATAGGTACTCTGTAGCTTCTAAGTACTGACATTCTCCTCTGAGCCAGGTCAATTGAAGCAGGCCACGAAACGTACTAAGTGGCTGGCCCTAGATCTTCCAAAAAACGTTGACTGGGAGATGAAAAAAGGTTGAGTTTAAAATGGCCATGCTATGACCCGCAACTTTTCTGGCCCAACTAACTGCACCGGTTGTAGCAAAAGAGCACCAATGCACCTACAACGCCCTACGTGTAAGAGGACGTGGGTCACCTCCCAGCACTGGGACGACACGTACGCAGGAACCCTAAGTACCTATTCAGACGGGCAGGGGTAGTGAAGGATCTCCCCCGACTAGATCGTTAAAAGTAGGCAATGCCAAGGCCATGCGTGTGGGCTATTATTAAGTCGGGCGTTTTAATGAACTGGCATAACTGCATGGCGTTTGGATTTGATAGTATGCGTCTTCTATGCATCTTTTCTCAGCATCGAGAGCTGTTCTCTTGCTCGTCCGCAATCGTAAAACTCCGATTTTCTGACCACCAGATTTCGTCCAAGCGTTAATCAACCGACTCTAATAGTAATATTTTGTTAACTTCAAATCTTCAATTCTCTAATGGCTTGACGTTCATGTAGGGCCTATTTATAGCTGCCCTTTCAGCGCTCTATCAATTGAGGACTCAGTAGCAAGTTTGTCGTTAGACCAATATTTTATGACAAGTAAATTCCTGAAGTGGTCGTATTTAGTTCCCAAATAAATTACCTAAATTTGTTATTGCTATAATAAAAACAATTTTTTTGGAGAAAATACAAAGAACTTAGGTTCTAACTGTTCGAAGCTGACAAAGAACTCTAAGACCATGCACCCAATATCCCAATTGTTTCCAAGCCAGAGTTCTTCAGAATTGACAGAATACCGATCGATTTTCAACTGGGATGACGGATTGAATAGATTGGATATAATGCTTGTGTTTATTTCTTACCCCTTCAAATTCTTCTCCATCTTTCACTTCGTCAGTGCCTTGAAACCTGTAAAGAAATACCAGCTCGATCTTACTTAATTGTTATGTAGGATTAATTATTTCTATGATTATTTCTCAGTAGTCGTTGCTTAGCGCTATTCGACAAATGCATGTACCTGAGAAAATTGCAACTCTGAAAAGATTAGGCCTACTTTAAAACCCTTCTCTAGGTGTCGCAATAAGAATGTTTTTAAAGTGACCTACACACATATACCATTATTACAATGATAGTGGGCTAATCCAACGACAAAACATTTTGAATTGTACGTCTACGGACTCCAAACGGATGGAATTTAAGTGTCGTGGTGTTAATGGACGGTCTTCTATAATTGTGGCACGCAGGCGATTGGATATGTCAGAGGCCTGAAGTACGAGAGCGCAGGTTCAAATACCTGGTAACTACTTTCATAGTCGTAGCCTAATCGTAATCTGCAAACTTCGCGGCTATGTATAGCCAAATTATGCCAAATTTCATAAAAATATTTCAAACAGAACAAAAGTTATTCAACTCTTAGTGACGTCACCCATTGTATTTGATGGTTCAAAAACGTTTAACAGTTTCTTGTTAATATTTCCGCCAAAAATAAATATTATTTAACCGTGGCTGGGCTGAGAGCGCCTCTGAGTAGGTTTTTTGAAGTGGCGCAATATAAATTTTCGAAATGAATGAATGAATGAATGAATATAGCGCACTCGAAAGTTAATTACCAATTGACGGGGAATGTCCAGAGTCAAGACTCGATAGATGAAAGTTTGCGCAAGATCTCTAATTACTCATCAATGTTTTGTTGTGAAAATGTGTGTGTAATGTGTAATTTGTAATGTGTAAGCAGTTCCAAACTGTTCAGATTGGGCAAATCCAAAATGGCTCAAGTGTTTTTCATTTGTTGCAATGCGTTTTATATTTGTAATTTGTATGTTCTAGCTACCTACACATTCCGATGATGAAATAGCACTGGGGGCCACCATTCCAGACCAAATTACATCAGAACATGGGTCGAGGTCTAGTCATAAAAGGAACCTCCCCGTTGTAGATCCATCATGAGCTATTATAGTTGCATTGACACACGGTACTGTAAATCAAGTCTGTTTTGGCTTTGTTTGCGTTGCACACTTATTCGGAATCAGTAACACAGTATAAATAGTACAGTATTAGGCCTAGAAATGTACAGTTCAGTGGAACCGAATAGATAATGGTCCATAAGAACACACACATATTTATATATATAATGGTCTATAAGAACACACACATATTTATATATATATATATTTATATATATATATATATCGTGCTTCGCGAGGTTCTTGACCTAACTATGCAATTGTTCAGATGCATGTATGCACAAGATGAGCCAAAATAAAATGACCCCCTACGTTTTGTCCTAGTATTTCAGTGAAAAGTAGGAATATTTAAATAAAATTTTATGCGCAGAAAGGCAATTCATATTTACGTATAACTGCCAAATTTCATCAACATATTTCAAACAGAACAATAGTTATTCAACTTTTAGTGACGTCACCCACTGTATTTGATGGTTCAAAAACGCTTAACAGTTTCTTGCTAATATTTCCGCCAAAGGTAAATATTATTATGCACGCATGTGCAAACATACATTATACACAGCACACTCCTACATATGTAACGTATGTACTGTGGCAGATTGAGATGTGGCATAAATGACGCAGGGTCTGTATGAGCATGTGAGTGAATTATATGTGTTAGATTGTTGGAAGCCTCAGAGACTGTTGGGTCCTTGTTGAAGATAATAAGTAACGATGTATTGCACACTGCCCTTGTCATGCCTCCCCCTATCATAAGTCTTCATAAGACAGCAACTGGTGCCCTTGTCATACCTTCTCCTACCATAAGTCTTCATGAGACAGCAACTGGTGCCCACTCCTTGCTACCGAAAGAAGGAGGTTCTGTGCCTCGGAGCAGATACTATATATAGCCAAGAGCAGTCTGAGAGTCAACAGGAAACGGTTGTGAGTCACAGTGCCAGTAATTATTAGTCAGGTCACGATCACCCTCTTGGCGACGTCTTCCCCCCGGGGGGCCCCATCACCCAGCCCCCTTCTCACATTTTCTTTTACGTCTCAGAAATTATGTCAACGCTCTACAGTGAGTTGAAGGACATTCTATTTGTCTGTTCTAGGTCTCTCTCTTTCTATTTCTGTCCATCTGTCCCTCTCTGTCTCTCTCGTGTGTCACTCTGTCTGTCTATCTGTCTCTGTCTGTCTCTCTGAATGTATTTGGTATCTTTCTCTCTGTCTCTCTTTTGTTCTCAGCGGGGGTGTGGTTGCCCTTGTATACGCCCACAACTGTCACGTGAATTATCCTCAACCAGGTCCGCAGTGTAAAAAAGACACAGTCACGATATTTTCGGCCACAAGACAACAGTCCTAGGAGCCCAGGGTGACAGGTCTATACTTATCTGTAAGCTTATAACACTCCCTTACTATACTCAACATTTCCTTCCAATGGAATAGGCAGTGATTCATCTAGACCAGCGTCGGCGGAAAGTTTCTCTCCCTGGATTAGCATTTCCTACCAGGAAAAATAATTTTTATCAGGGATATGGAAAAATAATAGGATTTTCCCCTCCCAACGTTCGTGATTCCCCTCCCAGAAGAGGGAGACTAGATTACAGCCTGTGGAATAGGGTCCCGCTAACGTGGTGCACTTATCGAAAGGACATTGAAAGCAGCAGAGCAATAGCACGAACATTTTCTCCCACGCAAACAAAACATCACAAAAGGGCATATGCACTTCAGTGACAATAATAGAATACTCTTAGAGAAGACCGAGGGCTATCACAACATAAGGCTTCAGATGGCTTCAGCAACTATATTCATTGTATACGTCTACCGTGCGCTGATATGTGTAATGATAACTGGGAAAGTGCATGCGATGAAACGTTGTTTGTGCCGTTATCATCGCATACTACGCAATTGTAATACGATTAAATTCAGTCTAGATTCAATGTCATATGTATGTATGTGTGTGTGTATTTCTATACCGCCCCTTACAGTCACTACTATTCAGAGGCGGTCCCGACTACAGCCCGAGGGTGTGTCGGAGTTTTACACGCCGAAGCGCTTCAGCAATTGTAGGTGAAGGACTTGCTAAAGGTCATTACGCGGTGGGTGGGATTTGAAGCTGGACCCTTTCGGTTTCAAGGCGCCGACCTTAACGACTACACTACCGCGCCCCATGTCATGATTGTTTAGTTATACAATTTTCCTAAACATTCATAAAGTCAATGATGTCAACTGCCATCCAAGAAACTACGATCCCCAGTTTTCTAAATCATGGCGGACAGAAGAAGAAGACAAGTCACAAGAAACGGATGACCTACCTGGTCCTTGAGGTCTGATGTTGATGCTGTGAGCTGTCGACGTCATCTGAGGTAGCGTTGGTTGGATCGATGTAAGGAAGATGCTGGAGTTCGTAGAAGAGAGCCATCGCATCATCCGATCCACATCCTGTCGTTGCATCGGAACCCAGATGCGGAGGCTGGTCGTCGTAGAAGTCTGACGTCATATCCGCCGTAACTCCTCCTCCCCCGAGACCACCACCACCACCGCGCTCCTCCGTAATCATCACATCGAATTGGTCGACGCTTCCATCCAGCGAGTGACCCTTGCACCGATGACTTCCGGTTCCCGATTCACTGCGGTCCTTGTCCCGAGACAAGATGGCATCAGACTTCAACCTGGGAAAAATAACAAATGTCTCGATAGTTGGGACCACCTCTGAGTAGTAGTGGACTTGAAGGGGCGGTATATAAATGCGTGAATAAATAAAAGAAATACATGACATTTTGTATGCTTATACTATAGACTCGGAAGAGATGTACCAGAACGGATTGCCCTGACACAGTGTGAATATATGAACATCATGATCGCTTTGAGTGAAATCGTAATTTAAAAAAAAACACTGACGGTGACGAGACATCCAGTTCTATGATTATGATGAGTCTTTTACTATACAACAAAATTATTTGCAGAATGACTAAGGCTATAATTATTTGTAAGCTTTTAACACTCCCTTACTATGCTCGACATTTCCTTCCAATGGAATAGGCAGTGATTAATCTGGACCAGCGTCGGGGGAAAATTTCCATTCCCAGGATTAGCATTTCCCCCAGGGGAAAAATTTGTTAGCAGGGATATGGTAAAATAATAGTACTTCAGATAGTAATAATAATAATAACAATAATAGTACTTAAGATAGTAATAATAATAATAACAATAATAGTACTTCAGACACAAAACAGCAACACAGATTGGCGGAGAGACATGTAGAAACTAGGAACTACAGGTCACAACTAAGATAAAGACTATTGGCCAGAATAAATGATTTAAGAGAGAAACAGCGTTATGGGCTACAATTATATTGCACAGACAGACTGAATGACTAGACAACCGCAGACAACACAGACAACCAAAGACAACCGCAGACAGATTCATCGGAATTGAGAGAGCCCATACACGTCAATTTGTGCGCTGCTACTCAGTGTTAGCGTTGAGGTCTACGTGATGATTATGGTGTAGTATAAAAAAAAAGTGATCTAGGGCCTCGTTCTTTTACAGACCTTTCGTCCATTGACAATGGCAACTGAACCGTTATCAAAGCATTTGCGTACAGGCTGCCTTTTTCGTCGACCCTAACAAAGACCCATGTGTCTTCTGAAGACATTCTTCCGCTCAGCATGGGACAAGTATTTGTGAAAAACGCGGTTCACTGGTGTACCGTCTCTTGAAGGTCAAGGCTGGTGTCCGACCTTGGCTTTGCAGCTGTGCTCATACACCAGCGCTCAAACTGCGATGCGTGCAAACGTTTTGTGCTTTTTTGCATGCATTGTTGGCATTGCGTGAGCACAGTACGTGAGCATGTATGAAAGGTATGTATGTATGTGTGTATTTCTATACCGCCTCTTACAGTCCACTACTAT
>JAQFXW010002143.1:0-13549 GCA_034693945.1 Dendrobaena attemsi
AGGACACCGCGACACCGCGACACCGCGACACCGCGACACGAGGACATCGGAAGATCGAGAAATATGGTTTAGAATTGATTGGAACAGGAATTGCTGTTTCCAATATGGCGTTGAATATTGCAACGACGTAATTGAACACCTTGACATCTTGTTCTACATAATTATAAAGGACAAAAAAACATTTAACAATTTTCGCACCGACGACAACGGCCTATGTTGCAATAAGCTGTCTTTAAACTGAAGAAACGCACACACGCATTCACTATCTGGGAAAGTAGAAAAATCAAATTTATTTATAACAGTCCTGCTTCATGAATGAGTTCTCCAGTTAAAATGAGATGATCTGTGTATTCATCTCCTCCATTTCTGCGATTTGTTATAACTATAATTTAATTGCAGTCTGTCGAGAGACTAAGGCATACATTTCGCAGTTTGGTTACTAGATCACTTGCTTCCCTTGTAGCTGTGTCAAAGTAGATCTCAATTATACCACACCCTCTCTAAATAATCTAAGCAAAACTATTTATGTCAGAACTTAGTCAAATTTCAACCAATTTTAATAACCTTTGATAGGTGTCGATGTAACTTTTGTTGTCTTTGAAATATTATGATACAATTCGAGGCGCTTCGGCGTGTCGACTCCGACATACTTCCTAGACGTTATCGGAACGCCTCTAAGTTAACTGTTTGACAGCCGTCGAAGAGGATCATGATAGAGCAATTTTTGAAACACATATTATGCTATTTTAAACCATGTAAAAGGTATTGAAGTTCAGGCTTAAAACTCATTCCATTCCGGTTTAGTTGTTTACCCTACGAGAGGCACTACATAAGTGTTAGATGCTATACGTTGTATCAATGTTGTTTTTACATGGTTTAAATTAGCATTCATTATAATGCTGATTTGATTTACTGCATCTCTAACAAAGCCTAAAACGGTTTTCGTCCGCGAAAGCAATTTCCCGAGACTCATATTATTTATATGAATGCTAATTGAAGCCATGTAAAAGGTGTTGAAGTTCAGGTTTAAAACTCTTTCTATTCTGTAATTAATTGTGAATTTGAATCTACAAAGCGCTTCGTTCAGACATCTCGACAGAGGAGTTCCCGACCCAGTCAGCTGGAAATACTAGGAAACGCCCGTGAAATGCAGAGGGAAAGAGGGAGAAAAGTTATAGACTCAGGTCAAGAGGAGGATCTGAAGGGTATTCCTATTATTCAAAACGCTAGATATAGGATGAACTGACTATCGGTTTCAAACATTTAATTTTAACATTAACAATACAAATAATTTATAGACAATTGAGTTAATTGTTAATACAAACAGAAAGCAACTACATTATTACAGCCACACGATTCTACGAAAGCTTCTTTACTTCCAGCAGTTAGGAGCCCAGTCATCGCTTCTAAAGTCCATTCATAATCACCTTACAGTTGAATGGGCCTTTAATGGGGATGATCTAGTTTCCTCATTAACGATGGATTTTAAAAAAAACATTTGAAATATTATATGACATCAGAGGTCGTTCGTTGTGACACAAATGAAATATTATGGTCATGATTTTACATGCTTTCTATTGGATTATTGATTTTGAATGGCTGTAACCATAACAGAGAAAGGCGGTATATTATGTAGAAAGTTCCGGTTGTGAACTTTAAACACCTTTAAAATGGCTTACATTTGGCTATGTATAATAACAATACTTTTAGGCAATTGACCATGTAGTTAATCTCGGAAATGCTGTCTGTTGAAACCATCTTGTATAAAATCGAAGAATTGTGAATTTGATGCCACACGATATATATATCGCTTCGTGTTCAAGCACTTGTAGAGCGCCACTCGCAGGGTCTACCATTCAGAGGCTCTCTTTTAAAGTTTAATTATTATGAACTGGTAAATTCGTAATCGAAATCGTAATCTCAAATTTTCTAAAGCGCACAGTAAAGCCAAGCGCTGGTCACCAGCTAAGTCTCGAGCGCTGCGCAAAATCAAAAGTGATAATAATTATCAATTATTATCAATGGAAAAGTTTGGTTTTGGTTATATTCAATAAACATCTTATGAGACCTCTGACTAGTAAATACATAAGGAATTAGAATAGTGGTATTAATTTTAACCACTTTTGATTCGATTCAAAGAAGTTGATGGTTAGACTTAGAAATAGCCATCTACAATTAGATTTTCTTAAATCTTGTTTTACCGCTAGGTTCGCGATTTCGTTCTTGCGCGTTCAACTGTCACCGTATAGGCTAATATTAATCTTAACTCGAAATTTTTATAGCACCCACAAAAACGGAGACTGATGAATGAGCTCTTGTAAAGTAGACAAACTTAGTTGGACATGTTGTAGATAATACATGTCGTCGAGAACGCGTAGATTTTCTCACTGGTGTCTCTGGTATATCTGGTATAACTTTTGAATGGTATGAGATACCATCAAGATTTATACATTACAATGTGCAGAAATGTACCCTTCACAACATCCTGAAAGGTCAAATTATATTATGAATATTGTACAGTCGACAAATTTAGAATGACACTTTTAAGCTAATACATGTTTTCGTGAACGCATAGATTTTCAGACTGTTGCCTTGGTATATCTGGTATAACTTTCGAATGGCATAAGATACCATCATGGGTAATACATCAATATGTGCAGAAATTGACCCCCCACAGTTCCCTAAAATGTCATAATTCTATTCCATACGCGGGAAAGATTTCCCGATAAACCAAGGGGGTGGCAACCATTACCCCCATGGTAGCCCGAGGGCTAAATAACCAAATTGTTGACGATGTGGCCTATGTTGTCATAAGCGGTTGTTAACTCTGGAAACTACTACTTTAGATTCGTTCCTGTTCCTGAAAAGCCACAGCATCGTTATTTGTACAGCGCTAATGAAATGTCGAGCATTCGAGTAACCTCTGACCAGCGTCCGATAAAATGGACGCTTAAAAAACAGGTCGACACAACCACAATTAATAACGTGTATGTAGTCACTTTATTGATTGCCAAAACACACACAAACTAGACTATACAAATAAATTTCCTAATAGGCAAGGGTAAATCGATTTTTCTAAAGCGACTGTATATGGCCTCGACCCCATGGGTGAGATCCTTCACTACTCATTTAAATGGACGTCTTAGGTCCCCTGAACGGACCGTGCTAGCCCGAGATTTTGAAGTCATCAAAGGGAGAACCCAAAAGGAACCATATTTGTCCCGCTAAACAAACAATTCTACCGAGATTTCCAACTCTCTCTCTCTCTCCGATATCAGAGTAACATTGCAGATCTAGGTTCCCATTCTGGTTCCGTTCCCACCGTCTTCGACTTTGTTCTTGACATGTAGATAACATATTCCTGTATGTGTGTGTGTGTCGATGATTTTGCTAAATTTATGAATAAATAAATAAACAATGCCGGAATTATTGATTATGATTTTTACAAAATGAGCGAGAACTGAAATAGCTGAACAATGGTAGGCAAAAGGGAGATAGTTTTAACGGTAGACATTGCGGGAGAGGGCAAGAAACAGAAGCAGGGAAGGTAGAGGAAATTAAATGGATAGATACAGAGTCAGCGAGACAATAATATTATTACAGAGGCCAAATGAGACAGAGACAGACATAAAAAGAAACCATGAATAATATTAAATACTAGAGAGACCTTTCTTTTTTTGTTTCTACTAATGCATTGTTAATCGCAGCTTCTATACTGGCTATTTAAATTGTGATATTATGTAGCAAGCTCCAATGGTTGTAATAAACCCGAGAATTTTTTTGTCTCCGACGGTAATGGCCATTGATGTCATACAACGTCGTTAAACAAACTTTCTCTCAAGAAGAATAATAGGGGCAGAATTGTCTGCTAGATGTTCCCAGGATAATGGAACACCACAGGGTTCAGTTATATCTCCTTTATTGTTCGTGTTAATGATCAGTGATATTCCAAATGCTACAGATGGTGTTGAAATGTCTCTTTTGCCGATGATTCTGCCATCTATCTGACATCGGAGTGTTAAAGTATTACAAAGCAAAACGAAATTGTCAATTGATGTAATACGAGAATTGTGTAATGAGAATGGTTTAAAGATCGCCCTTCATAGACATCTTTAATCAGTTGAGATCCGTGTGATAAGTAGAAATATAGCCTACATGTAAGGAATGCCACAATTGTAATCCCTGCATCTTTTCCTAAGCTGTCGTTAATTAAAGCGTGGATATTACGAGTAATGTTATATAAATCCCAAACTGTGTAGGTTCGATTCAGACCCGTGCCATATTATTTGTAAAAGAAATTATGCAAAAGCATATTATAAAAAGTTGGTCAAGCGTGTTTCAGCTTGTTATTATTATTATGTGACTGACGATAGGAGTATGTTATAGAAAAAGACAAGACGAAACATCAAGGCTACATCGATACCGGGTACCCACAGATAACACTGTACCTTTCCAATCATAGTTACTGACTTCTAACGCCTATCAGTAAACTTACGCAATGTGTTCTGACGAACGTAGACCCCTACAAAAAGCGGCATACCTCGGTCAAACTTAAACCATTTGCTTTAAATTTTATAATTTGCCGACATCATTAGACACAACAGTATTCACAAAATCACCAATGCTTGAAAAAGGCATTAGAATTTTGTGAATTTCATGAAGGTTTGAAACGCAATAGGCCCTACTGTCATTCAATTGGCACAGCTATATTCAAACATCTCTTTACATCTCAATTAACTTAATTCTTATCATGCGTTGAGCGATTACACACTATTTTTCTAAACTAAACGTAAAGATTTATTTATTTATTTATTAACATGTTTCTATACCGCAACTTCAAGTCTTCAACTACTCAGAGGCGGTCCCGACTAAAGCTCGGAGGGGTGTCGGAGTTTACACGCCGAAGCGCCACGAGTAATTGTGAGTGAAGGACTTGCTCAAGGTTCTTACGCAGCGGGTTGGATTCGAACCTGCAACCCTCCGGATGCAAGGCGGCGACCTTCGCCACAACACTACCGCTCAATTAGGCATTGTAGTAAGTATTTGTTTTATTTATTTTATCTATTTATTAATTAACATATTTCTATACCGCCCCTTCAAGTCTAATTACTACTCAGCGGCTGTCCAGATCACAGGACGGAGGTGTGTCAGAGTCAACACGCCGAAGCGCCTCACGTATTATTGTGAGTGAAAGACTTGCTTTTGAACGTACCAAGCGTGCACACGTGCAGTAACTAGTCAGAAGGGTTTGTCCCTCGTTTTGGAATTGACTCCCTTTGCAGCTGCGTTTGCTAACTAGGATACAATCGGATACTTTCTTCATGCACCTTAGGACTGCACTTCTTGCTCGTGCTGGGAGAGGGAGCGCTTCTGAGTAGAATGCTATATAAATATGTGAACACGAATGCTATATAAATATAAATGAATATTGTTTACTCCCTGTTCTATTTTCCCTAATTGTGCATTTAAACATTTTCATTATGTTTTTGCATATTTCTGTATCTTGTTATCATTTCTGATGTTTTGGTCTCGCAGTGCGTTTGCAGGCGGTCTCATTAAAGTACATACTTACTTACTTACTAACTTAGTTGTCTTGAAGATGCGCTAAATAAATCTATGTAATGAACGAATGAAAAACGTGTAATGCTGTATAAACTTACCAACTCAATCATTCCACTAAGACACGTTTAAATTAAATGTTTCCTTTACTATAAATAGTAGAATTCGCTTAGAATTTACAGCTTCACGGAAGGTTAGAGATCAAGAAGGAAAATAAAATTTATGATGAAGCGTTCTTTTAACGGAGATTATAACAGCCTAGTGAACTGAGAAGCCAAGTGCTTTGCAAACAGTTTCCGTGGATGTGTAAAACAGCTGCTATGTTATTCGCCATGGAAAGCTCGCCCGTTAAACGTTCCACTTACAGTTAATTTTTACATTTCTAAAATTTATTTCGAATTGGTTTCTCTGTTTTGGCGAATACTTAGTATTTGATTTTAATTCTAACTTCTATGACATTTTCCATACGAGGAGGAGTGCTTATTTTTTAATTAATTTGCTTAATTTATTTGGATTATGCTAAATCAGTTGGATTGAAGACGTCGACGGTGCAGATTGTATTGTATTTTATTTGTGTTTGTGTATTTCTATATCGCCTCTTACAAACCACTACAACTCAGAGGCGGTCCCAACTACAGCCTGCAGGTGTGTCGGAGTTTTACACGCCGCAACGCATGAGCCATTGTGAGTGAAGGACCCTACGCGGCGGGTGGGATTTGAACCTGCAACCCTGATGAAACGCGCAATACATGTCACCCCTCGTTACAGGTCACTTTGAATGTAGTTAAAGAAGTAAATGAAAGTTGAACGATATTAAATGATGTAACAAACTTTTACATTTTACTATTAGCATTCTTTGCTAGGCACTAGCCATGCCCTATAGCGTAATCTATTCGCTGTGACACGGGTCTGAATCGAACCCGCGACCCTTCTGACACATTGCTTAATTATATGATTATTTTTCAGTTTAACGACAGCTCCTGACAATAGAAGACGTTGCTGTCTGTCCAAAAAAATTGGTAAAGCGTACTTCAGCTTAATTATATAGAAGCTTTTGACTCTTATAAAAGAGCTACAGTATCTCACCAGATAAAGAATTGTAATTAGGACGAAGAACGGTAACAAGCTGGATATTGAGCAAAGAAAACAGGAACAAGAGGAATGCAATATCAGAACATGCTAAACTAATATTCAGCTGTGAATGGCATGTCTTATCATCGTCCAACGTTGGAATCTCCCTCGCCGACTCTTCTTCCTATAGGCTATCGACAGCATTCAGAACCCAATACAGCATCTTTTATCCGACGGTCAGTCCCAAGGACTTTCTGGTAATTTTACTTTGCTTGGCAGAAACTAGCCATACATACTGGGCTGTTGTCGCCTCTGATTAGTACATCTAGGAGACTTGATGGGGCGGTATACATAGAAATAATTAAGAGAATAGATGAAATTATCGGCACCCACTGGACAGGATAAAATTTTTAACAGAATGAGTTTTATATAATTGTAGGAATATTTGTTTTGAAGGTGTTTAAATACTGCAGACCAAGACGCCAATAATGGGTATATGGTGAAGAAATGCAGCGTGTCCAATTGAAAATACACTAGGACCATGACCTTCAATCGTGTCCTCTGCTCCACCGGTGTTTTCCAGTCTTTGCATTAAAGTCACCACTCTCCAATGATCATTATTACATCCCCTTTAGGGGTTCTGTCAATTATACTTGTAATTCAACGTAGAATCTGTCGTGTTCTTCTTCTTTCGCTGTCGATGGCGGTGGTGCATACAACTGTACAATTGTTATCTTAACTTTCCTCCCCCGAAACAAAAGTAGCTACATAAATTATTATTATTAATCGGAATCTGAAACGGAATTAAATCTGAAATTAGCGTCTACTTCAACAATTTGGAAATCGCCATAATTAGCTTGCAAATGGTGCAACCGATGTTCTTCCGCCAACCTGTTTATCTGCCTGTCTGCTTGTCTGTTTGTGTGTTTGTCTATTTGTCTGTTTGTCTGTGTGACCGTCTACTGTCTGCCTGTCTTTCTGTACGTGCGTTTCTGGCTTATGGAGATGCATCTTAGACACCTTTAATTCACATATCGAATAAGATAGCTCTGGCAAAGCATTATATGTTTCGGTGCTGTCGCCAGCCATAATAATCCTTGGTTAACGTATAATAATTATAATTATTCTATTACCCGAGATATGCATGATCCCTCAGGTGGTAAAAAAGTTGTCCGGAGACAGAGGACAATTTAGTGTTCTTGATTGGCCGTGTCTGAGTTTGCAAAAGTTTCTCTAAACGCTACTGCATTAAAGCGTTGGATGTTAACTGAGAGTCTCTGATATAGAAAAGCTGACTCTCTTGGGTCCCCAGATAACAAGGTCAGGTTACGCCCTAGATCGGAAATAAAATCAAGGCCCGTGCTGTTGATGGGTCCCATTGTTTCCAGAGCCAGAGGAAAGAACTAATGGTTATTACGGCAATTGTGTTTTATAATAATCATCGATTCAAGCTTGCATCAAATTGATGGTTTTGCAGATTTTCTTTCGGCATTCTTCTTGCACTTTTTGCCTATAGAAAGAGTTCATATGTTGCACTTGAAAATCATTCTGTGTGTATGGAAAATGTTTCATGGTTGTCCGTTTGCCTACACAATTATTATGGTGGATTTCTTTCAGGTGCAACAACGCCCGGAAGGCCACCAGTGACAACGCCAGGTAGCGAGTAAAACATACCGAATTAAATATGCTTAATTTCAATGCGCATAAATTGAAAATGCGCTTCAATCTCCTTAAGTGTTAATCGGTGTGAACAACATAATCAACAAAGCTGATATTAGTCGCTCAAGTTCTATTTTGGTGTGGGCTATAGTGTAGATATTATAACTGTAACGTGTTCATATGTTGCATCCTAATTGGTACAAATCACCAATTTTTGTCACTAACTTGTTGTTTATTACAGGTAAATAATTATTATGGTTCAGTAGAATTTATTCGTGATCCAACTTTAAGTTTAGACATACAGTCTATTTTCGTGGAAAAATCATCAGTCTTTATTCACAGTGTTTTCCTCTCATTGGCACTGCAATGCCCGTAGTCATTTTTTGTAATCATGCTCATTGGCAATTTTTCCTAATCGCATTGTGCAACGGAAATAGAGGTAAACAAAATAATACTAAAATGTTTTTTTGTTTGTGGCCAGAGCATTTTCCCACCAGGTTAACTACTTTGCAATTTCTTCACTGCTTCCTAAAAATAAAAGAAATCTTTCTTCAGAATCAATTGGAATTATATATTATGTAGTTCATTTTTTTATCATATTAGACCAATATTCTTAAGATTTTGTTGACTATTTTGTCATGCCTTAGCAAACCAACAGTCTTTTTCACACTGAAAGGAACACACTTACTGTGAGTTCGTTACCTGCGAGGTATAGTAGTCGGCCTCTAAAGCCATCAATTTGCTGTCAATGCCTGCTTGGATTCTTTCAGGGTGGTCACCTCCACCACAAACAACGCCACCTAAATAGCAAAACCTTTTTATATTTAAATATGAGAGATACTAGTTATTATCTTAATAGCGACCACTCAATTCAAGTTTGAATAATTTCAAAAACCTTGTTCGGAACAGATGCAGCATGAGTAAGAGGAGCAGGAAGAGAAAGAGAAAGAGAAAGAGGAAGAGGAAGAGGAAGAAAAAGAGGAAGAGGAAGAAAAAGAGGAAGAGTAAAAAGAAGTGGAAGAGGAGAAGTAAGAGGAAGAGGAAGAAGAAGAGGAATAGGAGAAGGAAGAGGAAGAGGAGGAGAAGGAGGAGGAGGAAGAGGAAGAGGAAGAAGAGACGGAGATTCTCGAGTTAACCACATGACGGAGCAAACCTTGGATTGTAAATTTAGATGCTTAACGAATTGGTCACCTTAAACAACTTCCAAAGGATAAATTCGATTCCAGTAACAACCTTTCAGAATTAATTTGTATTATACTTGTAATAATACTTCGGCCTCGTTTTGAATGTTCGTAAAAGAAGATTGTTTTAATATTATTGTTAATAGCGACAACAACTGTTCCACCAACAACAACTCCACGTAAGGACACAAATTAAATTCATTTGTTATCAATTAATCTTTCTGTGCGCTTACTCGATGAGTTTGAATGATTTCACTGGACGGAAATGGGAAAGGTGCAACAATAAGTTGCGTCGTTCTTATATTCTTATCCTTCATTATGAAGTGCCAAACGCAGTAAACAATTTGCACCAATGATGTCCTGAACTTTAATTCAGCGTGATTTCTTTATAGGTTAAAAAGCTCACAAAATCCAAGTCCATCCTCTTCAGACGTGACTTATACAAATTTGAAATTGATGCTATTAGATATAACAATACATAACAATATTAAATATAATGTTACTTATTTGTGCTAACTGTTGATGATGTTGTTTTCTCAGCATACTGCGAAATGAACCCGAATATTCCACCGGACACACCGGTGTGGATCGAAAGAGACAATGTACCTGGTCCGACCGGTAACGATACGATTGTCAACCCAGGAGACAAATTGCCCCCGAACGTCAAAGTCGAGATGGGATACTGCCAGGAATGGTAAACTTGCTCAGAATTTGTGTATGTTTAGCA
The DNA here is from genome assembly GCA_034693945.1 of Dendrobaena attemsi. Lineage (NCBI taxonomy): Eukaryota > Metazoa > Annelida > Clitellata > Crassiclitellata > Lumbricidae > Dendrobaena > Dendrobaena attemsi. The sequence goes on from JAQFXW010002143.1 coordinate 10,198, forward strand.
GTTGAGAATTACAATGAAGCTATAGTATAAAGTTAATTATGACTGCAAAGTTGTATCGTAGGATATTCGTATGAGCTATTACATTTTCTTGGTAATGGTTGATTTTCGTCACTGATTGTACGTGAAACAATTGTTTGTCTTTGTGCAGCATTTGCCAGAATGGAGGTGGACTCAGCTGCTACGTAAGTTTGAAACTCGCTATCAATTTGTATCATTGCGAATTAGTTTGCGGTGCATTCATTGTAAAAGATTTAAGTTGTGATTTTATCTTTTATGGGAACGTGTTCGATTGTCTCTCACAGTCATTCTATTCAGCACATCCGTCTAGCTATAGAGTGTCTTTGCTGGTCCTGTAAATAATTTTAATTGTCGGTGATTTGTCAGGGTGCAATTTTGTAATTTATGTTAAGATTTTATGATTTTGCATGCTTCTGCCAAAATTGTAATATAATTGGAATGGCTTTTGCACCTCTTTAAAGGTGTAGTTGCATACCTGTAATGCAATCAGTGTGCATAGGAACTTCTGCTGAACTTAAAACGACCCTTTGTCAACTATTTCAAAAAGGTTTTGCATATACATAGCAGTCGGTCGTTTTTGTAGGACGTAACATACAACGGACCAAAACCTGTTGATGACTGTACAAAGGTCTTCTGCCAAAACGGTGAAGTTGTGACCGTCGACAAAACTCAAAGCTGCTCTTGTGATCAGGTACATAGGAATTATATGAAAATTAAGACATTCGATATTTACACATTTCTCGGTATCACGCATCATGGATGTAGTGATTCCCCTTTCCCGCACCGCCACGATGCAGCAGAGCGCCTTCTGCATATTAGGTTCCATCACATGTGGGACCTCCATCTAGTGTTTTTACTCTTTTCTTTGATCTACCAAAGTGTACCTACTTCCGCTTTGCTTTGTCAGGGAGCGCTTCTATGTAGAGATCTTGAATGGACTCTACATAACTTTCGATTGATTGATTGATTGATTGATCGCATTCTAGGTATCATTAGTCATTGTTCTATACTTCTGTACCTTGTAGCACCAAAGCTCTTTGAAAGTCTCGGTTTATTTGTATGTACCCTTATAAGTTCTTGCTTCCAATAATCGGCTTCATAATTTAAGTAAGCTTTTTTTGACTAATAATTAGCTATTGAAACGAATATATTTCGTCTCTTGACAGAAAGAAATTCACAATCTATTTCACTTCTTTATTGTTGGCTTCTTGTTAGCTTTAGCTTCGGATTTGGCTGAAGTAACTTTCTACAAATTGTGGATACTCTAGCTATCTATGACTAAGCTTTAACTTTTACATGAGGAGTTTCTATGAGTAGCTAAGCTCAGGCAGACTAGATTTGAGGGTAAACAGGATGGCGACAGGTGAGATGTTGTCGAACGTGAATTAACATGACCACGTTACTCTCTGTTACTCAGGATGAAACGTTGGTTCTCCGTCCTGCTCCAGAATGCTGTGACTGCCAGGAGCCTCCACGTAAGTTTAAACTGAATTGACTGTAGTTAGATGAATAATCCTCGACTGCAGAGAGTAAATAATCAAGAAAAGTGACTAACCCATTGTTCTATGCTAGTGGCTTTGAAGACCTTGTTTAGTCATTTATGCCTTACTCACAATAATGATTTGTTGACAGTATACTCTAGTAATATGATATTCATGATTAAGAATAAGAGTAAACATGTTTATAATTGTTATCGCTGGCCTGACTAAAGTTGTTTCTGGAAATATAAACAGAATAATATTATAATATCACGTTGATTATGTTGACATTTTATGATGCAGCAAGCTGTGTGGTCACAAGCGACTTTTTGAAATATGGCGCTGACCTATATTATGAAGTGGCAGCACCTGGAAGTGCATCGCTGACCAGAGTTGATGTAAATGTTGGAGATTCCGTTGACGCTGGGACGACGATTAAAGCAGGGGACTGCTACAAATGGTTAGATGATTGTTTTCAATTAAAGATAGTCTGAGGTGATTCTGTTATAAATATGGTACAATGTATTATGTTTATGGAAATTTTTGACAAAATTAATACGTTTGATTCAACTTCTGCTTGCGGAGATTGATATGAACTTGCACTTACCCAATATCCAAGTTAACGAGTCTTTTTACGCCTAAGCGCTCTTAATTATCAGCAGAAGATATATAACACTTTGTTTAAAATGAGTCAATTACACTGCCGTTCATAATGTCGTTAATCAAATCTATTTTCCATGACCCGCTAACCACAATGCATTTTCGTTACAGTGTCTGCCAGAACGATAACACTTTCTCCTGCACGGTATGAAATTCAATTTATTAGTGATGGAACTCTTATGTGAAGGCCTATACATGTACTCAGTGATATTTAAATAGGGAGTTCTCTTACATTGTTGTATTCAAGTTACTCAGTGTCATTTCTACTACATATAACATACAATTGAATACCGGTACCTAATTATAATTGACATGACATAAAATATTTGTCCAGTACTTCATGTGTAACGTAGAGAGTGACAAGAGGAATAAAAATTGTCTCCATCCCACCCCACACCCGTGAATCTCACCTATCCCTCACCAATCTCCATCAGGGATGTCCCATCCCCACCCATCCACATCTATTATGTCCCCACCATTCATTTTCATCCCTTTTGCCCCAGTTGAAAAAGATAATGCATGTAGTAGAAATGGATAATCTATTTTTACATCAAATACGACCAACGTTCACAACAAAGATTTCGAAAAGAGTCATTGAGACTCGGTCCTGCCATCCAAAAAGATTGACATACATTGTATTTTGAAGGACTCCATTACGTTACATTGAAATAAGCCGATTCGCTTATACTAAGAAACAAAGTATTTCAATCGGTGGGCAATACGAAAACAGTTCCCGCGGAATTTGCCATGCTAGTACTACCATCCCCACGGTATTAACTTCATGCTTTTTTCTATCCCCAGAGTAGTGCCGCCGCTTTCTCCACCGTTACGGCGATAAAATCTTGCGCAACCGCGGTAAATCCGCTTTCCCCATTACCGTGTCACTCTCTAGTGTAGGGCATTCTTGCATAAGTAAGACGCTGGCATATAGACTATACAGGGACTCTATTTAAGCGATGATCATCAATTGTTATGTTTCACATTCTATCAAACTTGTCTGGAGTGTTCTGTATGCGTTGTCCATGTTCGAAAATGGTTTGACACTTGTATAAGACAGCTTAACGAAGTAGCATCTATTTAACCATTGGCCTTTATTTACAATAGGCCTAATGGTTATTGTTGTATTTTCAAGCCGCGAGACAAAGTAATTAAGAACGTGAATTGCACGACTACAAGCTGTATGACTGGCGAGGTAA
>JAQFXW010002144.1:0-13547 GCA_034693945.1 Dendrobaena attemsi
GAGTTCCAGGAGGTCAGGGCAGAGGGAAGAGCAGCTGTTAAGGCGGGTGTCGTTTAGGACGAGGGTTTGGAGGGGAAGAGTCAGAGGAATCAGAGTATGACAGCCTGAAGAGGTGAAGCTACATAAAGTACCTTCATATTGACACCCGACAGTTCGACACACAGAGTGCTTTAAAATGACTTTTACATTTTCAGTTCATAATGCTTGAAGTCAGTAAATGAATTCCTCCAACGTCTTAGATAGTAGCAAGATAACTGTAGTCTTAGATAGTCTCTATAGGCCTGCCAGAGAGGTTACTAGATAAATGTAAACATTGGAGGCGTCTGTTATAAAAATTACGCAAGAAAGTCTAAGAAGAAATCTGTTCAGTATCGAAAAGAATTTTATCACAAACTCATTTATCAGCGACAACAGCTCAGACGACTTAAGAATTGCTGCACAAACATCTTGAAATGTCTTGAATAATGTTTATTCTATCATTACTTATGTCTAACAGGCCTACAGATAGGGTAGACTTTAAAATTTCCCTTGCCAAATAAGCCTACGGATTTGGGACTTTACTTAACCAGAGATTTTTAGCACAAGTCTAAATTCGGTAGTCAAAGGGATCTAGTCCAGAGAACATGTTCCAACCCGATGCTACTATTACCCACAGCCAACGTCAATTGTTTTTGCCCTTGGCAAGTTGAGTTGCTTACACCCCTAGAAAAATTCAATTTCATTTTCAAGCACAGATGTCGTGTAAAAATTTAAAAAGTTAAACTTGAAATTGCTTGAATTCATAATTGAAGAACTAATCAAAATCAACCTGCTGATTGTCTTTTTCTTAGAACAAATAATTATTATATGAAAGAAAGTATAACGTCACAAACAGACCATTTCGAAAGACTAAACTTGACACTGCCAAGTTTAAAACTGAGCAGAAAAATATTAACAACCAATCTGTCGTGTCTCTCTCTTTAGAAAAATGAAAGAAAGTTTATGCTATAATGACATACAGATCATTTTGAAGGACAAAAGAGCATCCGGTATTATTCACACGTCCGCCATTTGCAAAATAATCTCATGCGTATAATTATAACCTGTTCAATAACACCTTCAACGTAGAGTGATTCTGCATGCGATCTCAATTGCTCGTGGTGTTTCGGCGTGTAAACTCCGACACACCTCCGGGCTGTAGTCGGGACCACCTCTGAGTAGTAGGAGACTCGAAGGGGCGGTATAGAAATGTGGGAATAAATAAATAAATGTCTTTAAGCCTCTTTGACCTTCAAGTAATGTAAGGACAATTAGGACATACCTATTGGGTCTTCAGATTAGTCTCTGTACTGTAATGTGGTATGAGGGTAGTATCTGTAGGGTCTATCAATGCTGCTCTTTGCTCAAACGTATCGTGGATGTTGTAACATTTCAGAACTGAACGAGATGATACTGGAACCGTTGCGCCAGCTTTTCTTCTCCTCGTCCATCTACTTTAAGGTTTGGCCGTTTGTTTGATTCATCGATGTTTATATAAATTCTGTTTGGCCCTGATTTTAAATTGGGATCGTCTTTGCCTCTACGTTTTCTGATGATGGTAGCGAAATTATTTTGTACAGCGTTACAGTATTTTTGCTATTTCATTTTAATCTAAATAGATAATAATAATAAGAAACCGATGTACACTGTGTCCGGATGAAAAGTTGCCCCCTAAATGTTTGTCAATAACTCCTTGAAAACTAAAATAATAGCTGTAAAATTAAATGTGCGGTATCCTTCACCATTTCTCAATAAGCCTGAATTGACGCAACACAAGCAAAGATATTGAATATTAAAAAGTATCGGGTGAAATTGAGTTTCCAACAAAGAAGCATGGTGTTTACAAAAGAAGATTAAACTTTAATTATTGTATATAGAAAATTAAGGGTTATGGTGCGAAAAGGTTTGTGAATTAATTTTCGAACAGTGTCTTTCAAAAAGCTGAGGAAAAAGATTTATGCGTTTGTGCGACGCAGAGGCAGCTGGAAGGCGCAAGAAGCGTGTTCCTGCTGAACATCTTTTTAATTTAAGACATGTTCACACTTCTCGAAGTCATAAATGGTATCAGTCGGTGTGTCAACCCTGGGTTGCACTAATTTGATCATTATCAGATGGGGATTTGAAGACCGCGCTATAAGCCTATACGACATCATTGCCATGTTGGAAATTTTCCATTTTGAGTACTTCATCTCGAACGTTCATAACTTTGACAAACTCTCCAATATTTCCAGACAGCTGTAGGTTATCGTGGTGATTGGCTACTGTTACTATTTATAACATTTCAGACAAATCCTAAAAGTTATCTCAGAGTTATAACACTTTCTAGGGGGGGGGCTACTTCTTATCCGGACAAAGTGTACATAGCACCATAACTCAGCTGAGTAAGACAATTCAATAAGAACAATCGTATGATTGTTTGGAAATATCAGTCTTTGGCTGTGAATTGAGTGAATACTGTTTTCAATCTGTTCAGACTGGGAAAGTGAGCTTTTATGGCTTGGAAATTTCTTTTCTTTTAAATAATGTCTTGTAAATCTGACTAGTCTTCTGAAACAGAGTTCCTTGTCTTCTAGACAATGATTGAAGTATATAATTACATATTGTGAATTACCATGGCAATGGTAGTTTGGCAATACAAAAGATTAGACCAAAAAGACAAGTTGTGTTTTTGCAGTAGGCAATTAGGTTGGATATTGTACCAGATTTAAAGTTTATGTGTGCCTTTAATGGAGAAACTGTTTAAAGGCACCTGTTACTGTTTCTCAATGTGCTTCGTATCTTGTGTGATGATCAAGTTTCTGTTGTTAGATTATGTAGTTCGATTTAGTCAATTGGTTTGGATTGATTTTTGTCCAGAGTCAGATGGTCATCTGTTTGACAGAGCTGCTGCAGAACTTTGCTCAGGTCGAATATCGCCGCTACAAGTACGCAATAAATCTCCAGAAGCAACGTTCAACCAGCTCTGACTATCTGCCAGACATGTGCGTGACGTCAGACAATTTCGTTAATATTCTTGCAATTTAAAAGTCGACCATCATTCCAATTACGGCTGCCGATACAGATTATGTTAATAATCGGTTGATACCGATGTTAGTATCGGTACAGCTCTAGTTGTAATGTCAGATCAGAATCGACACATTTATTAAGTAGTTGATGGGAAATTGGTATAATTATAGCATGTCTCTCAATTGCAGTACTACTGCAACTACTACTGATGAAGTTTTATTGGTAAATGAATGTCCAGACCATCAATCCATCAGATGTTCATATTACGTTTTCTGTTCTGTTGCAGTTGTTCTGTTTTTTCGCTGGAAGTTGAGGAATTTTCTGCCTTAAGAACAATCCAAGACTTCATTCGTTTCGTTGACACCGTATGCGTCATTGGCTTACAGCAGGAAAACGCGAACCTTATGTTGATTCATTGCGTTCTTGGGTTCTTTGAACAGGTATCAAAAGCATTTCTTTACCGATAAACATTCAGATAAACATTATTGGTCTCTTAAGTTTTCTAGCACCTATTTCAGTTTCCAGAAGAGACACTGGTTAATTATGTTGTGTAAAAAACATTTAGCACAAAAGGTTGGGATTCATGAAAAGTTAGTTGACTTTGTGTCATTAAGGTTATCAAATTTCTATTAGCTCCCTAATTATTAAGCTGATAGAACAAAAATATTTCTTAAATATGAGAAAGTGCAGTACAAAACTTTGAATATTGATGGTTATTGGCATCGGTGATTTTTGACAGGTTGCTGGGCTGTACACAACGTATGGTGTACCGCTGTTCTGTGTACCCAGCTATGGCATCTGGTATGGTTGCCTCTTCCACCAGAGTGCCATGGTCATTGCCAGGCTGTGCGCGATTGTCTGCAAGTAAGTCATCGACTTTGTGAAATCGGTTTTAAGCTAAAATAACTATTATTTGTACTTCATTTGAAGCACGATATAACGAGAAGTCGCTAGTTTTAAGCCAGGCTGAGCTGTGACTGCTTTCACATGTGGTATGAACGCTAACATAACACGAAACTGCTGAAAGGTTTTTCAGCATGAAATCCACTATTAGTAGATGCAGGAGAGCCCTGTAAGTCATTAATTCTCGTAGGAGGAAATTACAAAATGATTGCATCGACTACTGGCCATGGCAATACGTTTGTTTTGCATGTCAGTCAAATTACTGCTGCTTCATCATAACACTGAACTGACCTGCAGCGTGTGAGAAATTGATTTGTCAATGATAGGTATCGCGAAGCATACGCTGCGTTGCGCAGCAGCAGTCAGCATCTGACGGAAGACGAACAGATAAACCGGAAGCAGTCACTGCACCAGTCTATCGGAATAATAAACGCCTACATGACCGACATGTGTGACATGCTCTGGCGCAACCGCGCCTTCAAGGCCAACTCTTCCGTCGACACCATCTTCCGACTCGTGTCTTCCGACGTCGTCAGTCGGCTGGACCTCCAGCGACCCAATTCGAAATTTTCAATTTACTTGAACCGGGCGTTTCTTGGATATTCCAGCAAGTTTCTGAAGGTGATTAATAAATATTACCAACAGTGCTCGCCTTGTCTATATATATATATGCACTATAATTTGAATTTTCTGTCAGCCTGTAAAAATTTTATTTTGAAATTCCCACTTTTGACAAAGATATTGGCCAAAAACCTAGGTGGGACTTTTATTAAGAGCCACCCTGTACATATTATTTATATGCAGTACATTGTGTATAGATTTATTTGTAAGTTTCTAAACAGGAATGTTGTTTTCTAATATTTTAGAGCAACCTTAGCAGCAGCAACACAGTTGTCAATCCTGCCGCTATAAAGGTAAGTGCGAATGATTGATTGATTGTGCTTTGTTTGCCGAATTGTAATGGGCAATTAAGTTTCTTTATATAATTAGCGTTTATATTTAGACGTAAGTGATTTAAATCGAATTAATTAAATTTGCGATTGACGTCCAAATACAGACACAAAATTTATGTTGTTCTGCCATAGAATCCAGTAGACAACTATTACAAATAATTGAGAAAACTCAAATTTCAAGCTTTTGATCCAATTCCGGTTAATTGTCGTGGAAAATGCTTTGTTTATAAGAGAGTTACGCTTCCTAATTACATCGATGTTACATGAATATGATTTCTTTGAAACGTTTAAATAATCCAAGAAATCTCAATTGATTTCTTGTCAGAAACTGACAAGAAGTCAACCTACTTCTGCTAAGAAGTGTGCAATCACCGGCGTATCGAAAGAACAATTATTCTCCATTTAGCTGCAGAAAGTTGATGTAGCACAAGCCCCTAAAAGCATGACTTTTGGATTTGCTTTCTATTGAAATATTTCATATTCTTCACAAGATATAAACTGAACAACTCCCAAAAAACATGAATGTAGATATTTTATTAAATTGAGTTGGGAACACCTTTGAGTAATGCACCCTGAAGAGGTACAGACTAATTTCTCAGAGGAATGTACCAGAAACAATTGCTGCAATTTGTTACGGTACACGCATTCTCTTTAGCTGATCCATTTAACTTGATTTCAGCAATGCAAGGACGTCTATCTGGAGTTCCTCGACCAGGAAAACGTCCACGGAATTTCAGAGTTTGTGAAGACGTGCATCAAGCGCAATACATCGCAAGCCATGCCGTCCAACAACGACAGTCATCCTGCCGACGCAGGTCATCTATCGAAGCATGCGGATGACTAGCACGTCACAAGCGTTCGCTTTCATCTAATCAAAACACGTGAAGACACAACACGTCACGAGAAACAGAAAGCATGCCAGAAAAAATACGCAACTGTTTCCTGTGGGACGCAGAAGTCGGATGATCCTTACACGTCGAACAGAAGCTACTGTCCTCGAGCGTTTGTGGAATCGATCGACCTACTTCTGCTTGGCGGAGAGCGGCGGAAAGGCGTTTTGTTTACTGACGACCAGCTTCTTGTGTTGATGTGAAATGTATCCCCTGATCTTGTCCTGCAATAAACAAACATCCACCAGAGAGAGATAAGCTTTGTGAATTGGAGAAGAAACTCGAGCATCGCGTAATCTAGTCCTGCAAGAGCGACCTTTTGGTACGAACTGTCAAAGAAAACTGAAGATAATGATGCTCTTGTGCATCTTTGATTAGTTGATATTTACGCGACTTGTAATTTTCTAAATGTATAATTATAATCAAACGAGTTAACTTGCCTCATAGATAAGATTGGCCAAGATGCACTGAACTTCGTCGTCATCTACGTCTTCTTCCTGTTTATAATCAAAAGTTTTTGTACGTTCGTAGAATTTTAATATTTTGTTCGATCGCTAAATTTTGAAAATGACTGGCAACATACATGTATGCGTTACTCCAGCAATAACTAGTAGCAAGTGATTGCCCATTCAGAACATCCAAGATGGAGGGTCACCCAAGGGAGGGAGGGATTGTTTCCATGCATCTTTTGCCTTATACAATGACTAATAAGTCCGCTTATTGCAACGGATAGGTTGCTGAACACCGTCCTATACAAAGACCATATCCCTTTGCACAACTGATTACCTCTGCAGGATCAACTCGACAGGATAGCCTGATCTATGCCTTGGTATTCCACTAGAGCACGGAGGTATGTGGATGGTGATGTCAAAGGTTGAGGTCAACCTCAGGTAATTAGTTTATTGTTAACATTCTCTCGGTGAATGCCAAATGATGGTGAAAATGCTCAGTCGAACATTATAATTAATTAATTAATTAATTAAGAAGCAACATCTCAAGCGTTATGCACTGTAGAAACAATATTACGATAGATGCTCTCTTACCCCCATCAGTTTGAATGCTATGGTGAAGGATGTGACTGCCAACTGATGCGTGTTTAGAATCAGAGCTCTACAAACAAACATTTAGTTATTTAAGATAATACGAATACGGCTTTCTTCACTATCTCTAGTAGACCGGATACTGTACAACAATCCCCTACACTGTGCTACAGACAAAATTTATGTAAACATTTCCAGACGCACATCTAGATGTTGCTGATTGACCTAATCATAAATCAGGGTTTAGGGCGATAAAATGCCAGTAAAATTATCGGTTGAAATGCAGGTAACCCACCTTATGATTTACATCTAAGTTGTTTTGTTTTCCTGTTGGGTTGCTACTGGGATGCTTGCTTAGACTCACAGGACCCTTATTTTGAGGAGTTTATTTTCAAACTTTAAGGATAGACATTACACAATTTGTAAATTTGTTTTGGTGTTTAAACATCTTCTGAAAGATCAGTGTATGTAAAAAAAATGTTAAACACTTACCTTGACCAAACTGCCAAGCAGTAAGACGTCTACAATAATTGTGTGTACGAATAAAAAATACTTCCAAAAATTGAAGGACCAAGATGTGAATCAAACTAACACTTTCTTGATGAGATTTCGGTAGGTGATGATCTTCAGTTTTTCCAGTATCAGATAGATTCCACACTTGATGAAAAACGATTCGTTTGTTCGAAGTGCTTCGTTCAACAGCCTTAGGTTTCCAGAACTAAAGAAGAAAAATTGTCAATAAAACGGACAAAATGTCAAGAAACAATTTCAGGACGTGTATTAGACGTTACTGATTAACTTAACTGCAAGTCTGGTTTAGGGTGATGAATAGATCGAACTAACGGCAACAATTGTATATTTATTGTAATAATGGAAAAATTAATGACAATATTTGGGTTTATTCTTATAACTGAGAAGTTATAATTTTCTTAAACTAATGGAAATATTTGAGTTTATTCTCAGAGCTGAGAAGTCATCATTTTCTTAAACTTTTACTTTGTATTGACAGTGATTCAGATATCAGTATCTTGGAGATGTTAAAATCGTTAGACAGATGTGTGACGTGTGTGTTTTAACTTTTCAAGTGCATAATGAATCGGACAAATGCCGTTTACGATTACTTTTCATTGATTGTAGTTTAGTTGTGTGTGTTTGCATAATTATACACATTGTCTGCCTCCTTCCTTCGAGTAGTTTTAACTTAACTCATTCTTATAATTCTGTGGTACACTGCAGGCCACTGGCCCTGGGGTCTCGTACCTGTATGGGAAACATGTCCCTGCCATCTATAAAAAAGTTGTTTTATGGGTCATCAGTGGAGAATGAATGGGGACAATGTTGGGGAAGGGTTATTGCAATGCAGATGTCTGTATCTAAATTTGGTACACACTCAGGGAGGATAATGCAGTCAAGGGGAGGGAATCGGTCTAAGGGTCTTTTTGTAGATCTGTATATGAACAGCCCTTGCAAAGAATTAGTCCTGTCTCATTCTGGTGATTTATGCAGATGTGTTTTTAATTTGTGCAAAAAACATACCACCTAGCTGATTTTTCAAGCGTCATGGCAAAGTACTTGTAATAAATTATTCCAACGCTTGTTCTTTATATCCTAGGCACTCGTCATTATGTATAATTTATTTAGAGCGTAAATGAATCTACCTGACGGCTGTAGCAACATCGGCAAACTGCATCAGGTCGTGCTTTCTCAGCAGGTCATGTTTAGGCATGTAACCCTGCAAAACATCATGTTAAATTCTGTTACAATACAATGCAGCCGTAATTTGATATCACCCTACTTACAGGGTTCAGAAGTGCGTACATAACTATACGACGGATACATCAGAGCAGTTATACTGCGGCGTAGTTGCGAGTGAAGGTTATACGGAAGTATATGGAGTTGGATTTGAACCTGCGACCTTATAGTTAAAAGACATACCACTACATCTCTGTTAACAAGTAAGCTTTCATGCACCCGGTAATGCTGAACATGCACAATGTGATAGAAACTACATATACTATAGTTGGTGAGGCACTTGACCCCTAGTAAGCTTCAAGAAATTTGCTTTCATACAACATAAACTTCACATTTTTAAATCCAAGCGCAAAGCACCACATCAGCTTAACAATAGACACTATAATAAAATGCACAGAATCTGCTGATAAGGAAAAGGCGCTATACCAATAGCATCTTCACGGGAAGTAGATAGATTAGAATCAACCGCTTGTTCTTCGAGGCACGTCTGTGACAACGTTGAAATGCAAACGACAAGAAGTCCTCCGCTGTCAACCACAAAGCAATACAGACGTTCAGCAAACAAAACACAACCTTAATCCGTTTCTGATCTCATCCAGCAATGAAGAGAATGATATCAACCCCATATTTCCTTAAAATTATTTAAAATCCCAGTCTTAAAAATATTTCCGTTCTGCATCGTTCTAATATTACCTCCACAATGTTGAGCTGATGGAGACCTGTTAATGATATTGCATTCAATTAAATCATCCATTAATTTATTACGTTATATCTCGCTAGGAAAATCTAAATGTGTGTTTCACAGTAAAAAATTTGTGGGGGTGTAATCTCCAATGTCAATTGGGGGTGGGGGTTATACACCACTGTCTGTAGTTCAATAAAATAATTTACAATTCTCACCCGATTTGAAATCACTATCAAACATCGCCTTCCGCCCTACGTAGTACCTATGAAATATAAAATGTCGCAATGCAGCCGAAGTATAACATTCACTAAATACAATAATATCGCACAAGATTGAAAATGCTTTTAGTGTGGCAGACTGTAGATAGGTCTCTCAAAATACACTATATAAATGTTGTGACTCATATACAGTACATTACATACACTGTCTGGCATATCTTAAAATTTATAGCGCCTCTAACAAAATAATATTCAGAAGTGCTTTCAGCATGAAAGCCCTGAGGAAAAAATACCTTTAAAATCCAACCACAGAAAATGCATGGCCTTGAGCCAAGGTAGTCCTAGTCAAAGGAACAAAGTAACAATAGCTCAGAAGAATGCATAGAGACAAAAGAGCGTGCAGATGAACAGTTTTCGCATGTTAAAAACTTTTATGCATTCATTCATTCATTCATTTCGAACATTTATATATAGTGCCCCTTCAAGAAGACTACACAGAGGCGCTCCCAACTCCAGCGCGGCTAAACAGAACAGTCTTAAGATAAGAAAAGAAACCTGGCGAGACGGACCTTGGCAAGAGGCGGAGTTCAAGAGGGAGTCCATTAATAGTCGCATACAACGAGAAAGGGAACCAATGGAACGATTTCAAGCCGGGTTCTCTTAAATATTTAGCATGGATTTAGGATTTTTACAGTTTCACGGAGCCATTACTTCTTGTCGTTGCTTTAGTTCGAACTGTTGCTGCACTTGTTGTAAGTTGCTTGTTTAAAAAGGGGGAGATGTTGGGTATGCACGCTGCTCCCGTTATTGCTATACACTGGGATGGGCCATTACGACGGGAGGCTACGGGAAGGGCAGCTTAGTATTAGGCCAGGTGTGTCGGAGTTTTACACGCCGAAGCGCAACGAGCAACTGGAGTTAAAGACTTGCTAAAGGTCGTTACGTGTGGCTTGTGTGTGAATCGAACTCGCGACCCTTCGGACGCATGGCGGCGACTATAGCACTGTGCCACCACACTCCACAGCTTGATGACGAGAAGATTAAATTGCGTCACTTTCGAGTGCAACTCGATTTGTAATCGAGACCAGATCGCCCGATATTCTTTCTCTGGCATAGTAGACCAATAGTCGAGTCATCGACGATCATCATCACTTAAAACCAGTGAATAATATATTATAGTTATCATATATAGTTTTCATAATCTCAAAAAAATTCCCGAGAAATTACATATGGAACCTGACGAACTCTGTTGTATGTCTATTTCTAGGCATCTGTCTTTTTGTGAGCGTCTCCCTCGCTCTTTCTGTCTCTATGTCTCTCTCACTTTCTTTTTTATATCTGTTTCTGTCTCTGTCATCTTATAGTTCTACAGTACTATGTTCTACATGTTCGTGCATTTCTGGTCCTATGTGACTTTATGTCTTTGTACATCTCTCTGTCTGTCTTTCTGTCTGTCTGTCTGTCTGCCTGCCTGTCTCCCTATGTGCAGCAGCATGGCTCCGTTGGCTTTTAATCCAAGGGGAATTAAGGTGACGGGAGGGAGGGCCGGTGAAGAGAGAGAGAGAGAGAGGGGAAGGGACGGCCATTGAGCGCAGCCCTGCTGAACCCTAGGCAACCACCCACCAACCTAGTCCCACCACACACGACCGTTGTGACCGAAGGCTTAATAGACGACAGGTATATGGGAAATTGAATTTAAAGACACTGATGGACAGACACAGATAAGGATGCAGACAGACAGACAGACAGGCATACACATAGATGGACGTACCGAGATATAAATAGACTGACAGGCAGCCATATAGACCCATACAATGTGCAGATATAACAGACATATAGAGAGATAGACCTATTCACAGATTTAAAAAAATGGTCCTGCGCTATCATGCTATAGATGCGGGAGACATTTATCTAGCCGAAAAAACTGATGACTTTTTTTCTTTTAGTTATTCGCCCGAAATCTCGAAATTCTTCTATTTTAGCCGCCAAAAACTGACGACCTTTTACTTCTTTTAGGCATTTACCTATACTTCTCAGATTTGGGTTCATTTCCATAATTTTCCGTAATTTTCTTTTACAAAACATTTGGGGGTTTACGTAAAAAATACAGGGGCAAAAATCATTTCGGGGAGGGGTTGAACCAGTAGCCCCTAAATATGCCTCTGCCCGTACGTAGGCAGTGTTTAAAGTGGTCTTGGAGAGCAGTGGAAACTCCTCCAAACATTTGATTTGTATGCGTTACCTGGTTCTCTTGCATTGAAGCAGTGGGAATTCCCTCAAGCAAGGAATTTCGAA
Source organism: Dendrobaena attemsi (assembly GCA_034693945.1). Taxonomy (NCBI): domain Eukaryota; kingdom Metazoa; phylum Annelida; class Clitellata; order Crassiclitellata; family Lumbricidae; genus Dendrobaena; species Dendrobaena attemsi. Next base: position 11,761 of record JAQFXW010002144.1, read on the forward strand.
ATGAACGCCGTTCCCACCCACTTTAACCCTGCCCGTATAGGCCTAATGAATAAAGCTCTTCAAAATGCTTTGACCCTATACCGCACAGATTGATACTGGTCGGAGCTATTTATAGACCGTTCCGCCAGACATCGATCGATCAATCAATCAATCAATCATTTATTTGTAACCGTGAATGTTATATTACAATTTGCCATAACAGTCACAAAAGGGGGCCCTAGTCCCATTGTTACGACGTGATTGTAAGTTTAGATTATTAGGCTTTGAGGAGACTTTATTATGTCTACAACCGTCAAACAAAGGTACAGACTTCGCAAAATGGAAGATGACTTACCACTTGTTGGGACGACCATTGAGCTAAGATGTGTTTACAGAACGGTCGTTAAAACGGAAGTTACGAGTAGACAAGAGGACAACTTCCTGTAGTGTGCTTACACCGACCGACGCCATTTAGTAGATATTTTGTATCTATTGGACGAAAAATCAGTTCTAAGCAGCGATTCCGTTAGTGTGTATGTCCCCTGGCTTCTGGGACTCAAAAATTTGAGGCTGGACTCAACAAATATAAAGTTGCGGCTTCCACGGACACTCATCAATTCTGAATGGACTCTAAAATAAATTATCACGGCCTCCAAGTGACGCTAAAAAATACCGTGTGTCACATATTGTATTTAGAAAAAGAGTCAACAGGATTTTGCGCCTGCCTCATTTGCGTCCACTCTTCACACAAACGCCACCTTTGGTGACTAACAGTCTTATTTTGGTTATATGAAACGATGGGAATCTTTACAGACACTCAGCCAAAAACACTGGTTCAAATTTATAAAAGCCTATGGGACTCCAAAAGTGGATGGGGTGTAGAGTCCATGACTCCTCTCCAAATTTTGTGCTGTGGTGCGTCCAGGACTCCGTAATACATGCGTTAAGAACGTCAAATTTATATACAAATTCGTGCTTTTAACTTAAATATTAGCAATGAACAACTTTTCAACCACCCTGTATTTGCGAGTTTTGCAAATCCAAGATGGCCGCCAAAATGACTTCCGGTCAAATGGAATCATGTATTTTCTTATTCCTCATGTTATGACGTTTCCAAAATTGTATAGTTTTACTAATATCCAAAATATTCCCACGAACTAATTTTCTTTGGACATAATTATGGATCCTGACAAAGTGTCATTAAACGCGGAACCGCAGCGCAAAGGCCGGAACATATGCTGGAATCTCTCTGTCCATCGGTCTGAAACAATTGAATGCTTATAAATGAATTTGTATGCTTACGTACGTTTGCCTCTGTCTGCCTGTCTGTCTTTCTCTCTGTCTCTCTATTTCCCTATCATCAGGTCAGCACCGTGATTTAAAACGATTGGCTAAGCCCCGTTGGAGGGGGGGGGTGCACGGTGTGTGGGGCCTTTAATGTACCATCGTATAAGCGGTGAGTGCGGAATTGGGGTGAAGGCCAGAGGTAAATAATTGTCGTGGCCCAGCTGAGACCAAGATTACTCCACAATGTGGAATGATCTTGGGCTGAGACAGTGAGACATTTTTATGCCTTCAATGTACGTATAACGTCGTATATTACCAGCCCAGTTAGCTACATTGGGAGCGCGTCGGCCGTGTGTTTGTACGGTACCGAGTACGAACCAGATGTCTGCCGACACTCAGAGATTTTACATCTCGAGCTAGCACAAAAGGGCGTGTGTGGAGCAGTGGGATAGTCGATGCCTTGCGTCCGAAGGGTCGCAGGTTCGATTCAGACCCGAGCCACCGCGTAGGGACCTTGAGCA
>JAQFXW010002145.1:0-13544 GCA_034693945.1 Dendrobaena attemsi
ATGATGATGGTGATGATGATGATGATGATGATGATGATGATGATGATGATGATGATGATGATGATGATGATGATGTTTGCTAAACAATAAACAATAACAATTACTATGCTATATGAATACTTGAACACAGTAGAAAACAATACAGCAGAAGCAGAGGAGATTATGGGTTTTAAAAAGTCGAATTTAACTGCATGGCAGGTCGACAGACGCAGTTTTATGGTAGGCTTTCTTTACATTTTTATGGCGTTCTTGCTCAAACGAAGGAGAAACACAGAATCAAACAATGACAGGCAGAGGTAGATAAAACGTGACAGTGATGCAGACAGACAGACAGAAAGACGAAGAACCACACTGGGAAGGGTCACTGCCCTCATAACTCTATTGGAGCAAAGCACCGAGGTTCATGCCTGCCCACCCGATGATGAACCCTCTGGAGTAGAAACTATTCACTGTCAATAAAGTTAAATCTACAGATTAGATTTATTGTTGCCTTCAACATGCACACTTGAACACTTGCACACTTGGGATGACCACAATTGATGTCCTCCAAGTAATAAGAGTAGCCCTAGGGTCAAAAAGGTCGGGAGCCACTGCTATAAATTTATTGTTGCTTTCAACATGCACACTTTGGGTGAATAGAATTAATGTCCTCTAGCTAAGAAAGAGTGGCCCTAGTAGAGTCAAAAAGGTTGGAGCCTCTGCTATACAGATTTATTGATATTTTCAACACGCACACTTGGGGTGGCCAAAATTAATTAATGTTTCAACATAAGTAAGAAACCACTTCTATTCACTAAAACTTCTGAACAGTCAACCAATAGGAATTGACAACCACAACATTTCAACGTATAACGAAGATTTAAAGTGGTTGGGAACGTTCTCGAAATTCTTCGCTTTAGTTCCCACTGCTCTAATGCAAAAAACCATATGTAACACATACAAATTAAACCTTTGGAGTTCCCACTGCTAACCCAGATCACTCTAACGGCTGCGCATAACCGATAGTTAATAGGGAGGTTATGGCGCGCGTTGAAGACTCTCGCCTACTATTTTGGTATTTCTAATGTGGAGGACCCTATAATAGCGAGGCCCTTGCGACTGCTCACCGTGTCTGCCCATGCATTAGGACGGCGGCCCTGAGGTAGATCTGGTCCTACCTCTGAGTGGTGCGTAGACGTTCAGATTGAGGCACTCTTCCTGCTGGCGTTCCAGAAACGGAACTAATCTCCTCCACCGTTCGAACCTGGCCGACGACATCGTTGCCTTCATCTCGCGAAGGTCGGGCAGGCGCTGGGGACAGACGGGCTTGAACTTGAGCGCCGGTCGGACGCCCTGCCATCGCCCGACGGGGCTCGTAGGGGCCATGAACCTCAGCTCACCTCCCAGCAGAGATGCATACTCGAGCCCAAGGAAGGCCTCGACCTGCGGTAGTTTGGGGTCGGGCGGCGTGACAAGTATTCCACGAAGGCGGCCATACTGGGTGTCGACGACCCTGTTACCCATCTGAGTCGCGAAGACCTTCGACTCTGTACCGACCGGAAGTCGGAGATGAAGTCCGACGAGGAGGAAGGAGAAGGCGCCCAACTTCCGGCCGAAGAGAAAGAACAGTAACAAGACGATGACATCGTCGTCGTAGTCTGCGGCGGCCAACGTTGCGGCGTTCTTGCGCCGGTTCTTTGCGAAGAACATGACTCAGGAATGGTGTCACATCCCGACGGACATATTCTAGAACCATGCGCCGCGCACGAGACTGACGGCGGCGCCGGATGTAGACGTTGCTTATGGCGACGCCGACGACGAAGGCGAAGCGGCGCGCGTATGTACACGCTGCAGTGCGGAGAGGGGGGGCGAGAAGCGTATTGGTCAAACGGCACCTTGTGCAGAAGGGTCTAGATGCCGAGATTTATCACTCTCATTTACCCTTTATCTTGGTTGTTCATTTAATTACTATCTTTTATCCACGGCACCAGTGGCGGCGCCCGTCACTTTAAAATTTAAGGTGGTCGGATCAGGGTCTTGGGAGTTTTTTCTCAGGTTGAAGAACAGGCCTACCCATAGGTTTCAATTTTAGAGTCTACTAGATAAAACGTTAAAGCGTCGTTTAATAATAATTAATGTGCAAACAGTCTGAGGCAGTTTCTTGGTGATATTTCGTTTCAAACTCTTAGATAATAAAAATTTCCAATTTTTTTTATGCAGGTCTTGAGGCAGGTCAAGAAGAAATTTGACATGACCTGCCGAGACTTTTGTTGGCGTTGCCACCGCAAGACACGCTTTCTGGTGCATTCATTCATTTCCTGAATTTATGAAGCGCCTCTTCAACCTCTTGAAGTGAATGCATGAATGAATCAGACAGATCAACAACGTAAAGACTTGAACTGGGAATGTCGTTTAATCAGCTGTTGGTAGAAACAAGAGACAGAAAAGCGGATTGAAGACGGCTAAAGACAAGCACAAGACCACTGCAGTGGTTGTTCTAACCCCTCAGGCAGTGTTTAATCTAGTTCCATCCTCTGGTGGGGGGGGGGGTCAAGAAATTTGAGAGGGCACTGAAAATGGCCAGACAGAAAATGTCTTCATTTGTACATTTTTGTCTGACATTATTCTGATGACATGATTTTTAGTCATTTCTCTTATTTTCTTCCGAAAATCCTTATGCAACCCAAAATTTTACCTGGTGACCTATTTTAGTGATTTATCTTATTTTTTGGCTGTCCAAGCACTTTTCAATGATCTTTTATTTAAAGCTCTTTTTAATTTTCACTTTACATTAACCACAGCGCAATACTTTTTTGGCCCAGATTCTTCACTGGTCCTGGGAGAACTTACCCCCTATAAACGTTTAGATTAAACATTGCGCTCAGGAGTTAAGTTCACGTGGGATTATAGATCGGTCAATCTTTGAGAAATCAGTCCGCGTCCAGGTTCTACGACCACCATCCGCAAAAGGTGCCTCTGAAAGTAGGCCTATGGCATTGTGGCGCAGTGTATACAGGTGGAAAGACGATGGGTAAGAAAATCAACTTCACATCGATCTCCAGCGAATTCCCAATTATCAGCGAGAAATTCGGCGCCTTTACCGGACCAAGGGTTTCAAATTTCAACGCGAATAAAAGTGTGGGTTGCATACGGCGATGCACATTTGGAAGACTTATTGGCGGAAGCCTTCAGCTGCAGAACTGGCAGAAATTTCTTGCTGTCTGTGACAAGTAGGAAAAAGCAGAAGTAGGCCCTATATGAACCACAGTGAATCCATGTCGCGCATTTGTCAGCCGACCAAGGAACATGGGTGGTGCGATGTATATCGAAGTTGGCTATAGGTGCTTAGGACTTCGGCACACTCTTGTTTTAGGAAGAGTACTGTAGACCTACTTCTTCTGGCATCATTGTTTATAGCATACTAATATGCAGGCCTATAGGTTTTATCAGAGGCGGATCTGGACATCTTTAATAGAGGGGCTATTCCCTTGCGAAGATTTCCTCTAGCACTTCTGGATCATTCACTGGATCCTCTTGCGTATATGGATGCACGATCTACTTTTCCTAGCACCAAAATAATGCATACATTTGTTAGCGTTAGCCTTGAGAGCGTCGGGTATAATAATAGTCAAACCGTGGCACAATCTCTCGCCATTGGATCTGATAAGAGAACTTCGTGATTTGTCACATCCGCTGTTTATATTGAAATTATATTAATTAACGTTAAGCCGAACTGCTTTTATTCGAATGTATACAGCTGTGGTGTCTGGTCTTATATATATATCAGGCATTTCTTCGATTACTGCAGGGGCATCCTGGCGGACACAGAAGCTAGGCCTACATCACCAAACATCTATCTCTATTCACTCGTCCGCTGATTAGTCTATGCTCTAGTGGAGCCAGTCCCAAGTCTTAAGAAAGTATATCTACAGGAGGGTCATGCTGATCGATCATGATTACTACAAAACACTGTTAAGCAGCTCTAGTATAATTATTATTACCTCCAGTATAAGAACTCTTCAGAGTCGTCGGCCAGAATTAGCAGAGTCCTTTCGCTGAACGGAAAGCACGGTCATAGATATAGAGCACCGTTCTAAGGTCTCAGTATAATAAATAGTAGGCCTTAAGCGTTGGGCTTTAGCTGACGGCAGACAAAAACGTCCAACAGTAACCAAGGGTTGAATTATATAAGAGAATATCAGAAGAGAGCAGCCGTCCTTAGAACCAACCCTTGCAGGGATGAGGCAGCAATGGCTATAGAGTAGCCTACACTTCTCGACAAGCCAGGTTTGACCTCTGACCTGCCATGACCGACAGTCTATGGCCATTCTCTGTTACACGAGTTCGCCATAGTTGGAGCAAGTTTGAGCAGATAGCCTACCCAACCATTAAGTGTATACAATTCGAATTCATCCATGATCCTTGCACTCGGTGCGATAGTCCCACACTCTAGGCGCGACCGTCATGCAAAGACGTTAAGATGAAATTCACCGACAACCGGAAACAGCCGGAGATAAACGACTGTGACCGGAAACGCCGGAGGTCGCCAAAGTTGGTCTCCCACTCAAACGCCGATCTTACGTAGCAGTCATAAAGCAAGCAGCCCTGACAACGGTCGTTGGGCGGCCGCTAAAGGGTGTCCATAGTAACGACTCAACCCTTGACGACTGAGTTAAGCGTATACTTACCGTCAAATTCAGTCTTAGGGCGTGAACTTACGTTTTCCCGTCGCCTCCATAGACAAGTCAACGTGTGCTGACTGCCCATAAACAAAATGCAACATCCCACGCATTGCAACACTTCGCAGTAACCGGTAACACAAATGCAGACCAAATCTAGTTGTCTGTAACCTTATGTGTGCGCATTGAACATTTTGCGTTTATTATAGGCCTAATAATAAAATCTTCGCTTATTACGCTCAGACTGACAGACCGCGGAATGATTAGGCTACAAACTTATTATAAACGCCGGTGAATAAGCTGGTCTCCCTGACTTGGCTTTTGTGGTCGCTGAGAAATTTTCGAGGATTTCTAGATTTACATTTAATTTTAAAACGCAACCGCCGAGCTAATCACAGCTTATTTAATCTGAAGGGGATCTTGTCTGAGTCGAACTCGGGTCGTAAAATCTTCGTGGCAGTGTGATAATTATCTATTGCTCCAACTCCTATTCCGTGCTCACACAAACTATAACATACATTTATTCATTTTGGACATTTTTATAGCGCCCCTTCAAGAACCTACTCAGAGGCGCTCCCAGTCCAGCCACGACGAAGGTAGAAAGACTTTAGTGATTTTAAAACCCAGTCAAATTAGCAGAAAGTAATGAACGGAGTTCACGTGGGAGGTCATTCCAGGTGGATGGGCCCACAATCGAGAAAGCTCGACGCTGTGTATATAGTGGCCAAGTGAGCCCATGGAACAATGAGCTCACCCCTCGTCGCAGAGCGGAGCACCGACGCGCAGTAACGTCGGACACTGGTCGACACAGATATGTACATATTATGATTTGATTTAGTACACTAGGATGAATGTCCTGCAAATTTGTATAATTATAATGGCCTAATATGCTGGAATAAAATGTTCAGCTTGGTTTAAATTAAATATCGACATGAATCGATGTAAAACATTTAGTGAATGGTCATTGTGATCTTCTGTAAAACGTTGGAATAATGTCTTCAGCATATCACTTTCTTATATATAGGCTACATTAGATTAGGTGAATTAATTAGTGAATTACTGCCTTACAGCAGACCACATTTTCAGTATGGTTTGGTATCATACATTAGGGCAGGTCTAGATGCTCTTGTCACATTCATTTGGCGCAATGCATTACAATAGCTCTTCAGTATGAATCATCGTGTTACATTAGAACACATTTCCAGCGTTAATCGAATATTCGATGCAAGAATAAAATTTACTGTTCAGCATGATTTGGTGTATGTAGGCTTAGTGTATTAGAATAAAATGCTTAGCATGACTTGATGCGACATGTTACCATTATTGCTCAGTAAGTAATTTATTTTTGTATTTATAAAGGGTTCGAATAGGCGTAAGCCTAAGTGTGTATGCCATCATTCGGTTAAACACGTTAGAATAAATGGTCTGCGTGATTCCGTAGAGTAAGATGAATAAATTGCAACTTTTCTATTCAGACGACATCAAGCTGATATAGCCAGTCAGTGAAATGCAACATTCAGATACATCTCAGGCGTGGTTCACAAAATACTCATGTATGGTTCTGCTGAGGGCAGGAGTGTCCAAAGCAATCAAAAGACCCCAACCTAAAGCCTTTCGATTACGTTGCTATGCTTATTAACGGTCCACAAAGGCTTAAATGGCTGAAGTAAATGATATTCCAAAAGCCATCACGCTTCAAGTAAGACCAGCTAACTCAGCTCAATAATGCTCACTTCAATACAATATACCTTATACAACGCCTGCGGCCTACCGGAGTCTTATCAACAAGTTTTCAGACATTAGCTCAACGTTCCTTTTCTTTCTGCGTCTGTTATATAAGCCCTAGTGTTCCGAGTGTGCTAAAGAACCTTTCGCGATGTTCAGTGATAATTATTGTCAGCCAGAGACGACACTTAGACGCCATGCTCTTACCGTTCCATTAAGATGTTGAGCAATATAAATGTCATAAGAAATTGTGAAGACAATAAGTGAAAGCGAATGTTCAAAAATGCTTCTTTTCTGTGGCGGGCTCGGTGGATGGTTTGTAACTGGCTCCCTCATTGAGTTGTCAGTGCTGCAGAACTTATCTACATGTAGGCTAGATATAAATTATTATTCTACAACTTATAGAATGACTTAAAAACTGTCCATTCAGGTCGAACTGTGGTGATCTTGAAGCACCTCTCAGGAGTTTTCCTGAAGAGGTGCTATATAAAATCTCGATTGAATGATCAGAATAAATGAAAGACGCCCGAGTCTTTCTGAAGACCAAACAAACCTGTTGTTACTATATCATCTACGGTTATTTTCATGCAATAGGCCCTATATATGGTCTATGATTAGGCCTGCAAATGTATGTTCGATACAGTTTGCAATACAATGGTCATCTGTACATTATTCAAATATAATATTCATATAATTATTGTCCAGAGGAACCTAAAGCATATCCGGAAGAATAGACAGACGTTATGAGATGACTGGTACTCTATGTACAAGTAAAGGGACATGGCGCTATAGCGGCTAGCAAATATACTACTTTTGCTATCATCGTGTATATTTTAACTCTAGTACTTTAGCACTTTTATAATCTACTAATATACGGAAGTAGTAAATCATATCCATACGTGCACTTTGACATAGGAAAACGTACCGGAGTAGGTGCACTATACCATTTGCAACTCGCATAGTTACCAAAATTATTCGGGGTGACATTGATTTGAACTGTAAGCTGAAAGGTTCCAGAGGTGTAGCCTAACATCATTGTATAGAAGACGATGCTGAAAAAGATAATTGAAGCTTATAAGAGATTATGGAAAGAAGAGGTCATGTTACGAGAGCCTCCATGGAGTTAGCTCCCAATCAACAACATAAAGATCTTCTACGTTATTCAAAGCATCGCGGTAAGAACCGCTCTAGGTCAGAAGCTATTCGGTACATGTGTTGCAAATTCAGGGGATAATAATATGTTGACGGGTATACCAGCTGCCTGTGTGAATAGCTTTTAAGAAGCTTAGAAGGATTGTCCTTCAAGCATATTCCCCGTTTATAACTCGGCTTTTATAACATGCTTTCCAAACCACTCAAGACCGCGGTCGTGACATGTCGTTATAAATGCAAGGTCATTTATGCACACTCTTTCATATCCACACTCAATCTTACACGCTTAGTCCACCGCACGTCTGCACTCCTTATCAGCATTCATCACTTTCAGCCGAGTTCGTCAAGTCTGCATCTGGTGTGTTCGCCTATGCTTCCCCATGACGTCAGGTCACCCCTGAGCATTATAGCGCTCAAAAGCCCGGACAGGGTTTTATACGTGGAGGTCTAGTTGTCCTGCCCTAGTACTAGAACAGTCCTTAGTGTTTTGCGGGTTGCAGTCTCTTCCGTTTCCAATAGTGGACGATAAATCGCACAAAGCATTTACTTAGCGTCATCGTAGTAGCGTCAACGGCAAAAGCCAGGGATCGTGCTGTAAGAGGTCCCTGGGGACCCGGACGGACAGACACGACCCGCGGAGACCACGACCATGGTCGCCGGTCCGGGTCGACCCGCACGACACACACACACATCAACAGTATCTGAACGAAAACAACACAGCCGGCGGCGCGTACCACCCAAGTACCATAACTGGACCGCAAAGTACCATAAAGACAGACGGACGGATGCAACGTTACATTGAAGGCGAAGACCGGAAAGGGGTCTCCAGAGGGACATAGGGCCGGGGCAAAACGCTCGTGACTACGAAAGCCAATTGTCAATCATCGGCCGCGGTCCCCCGGATGCCTCGGTGCAATTCTCCGACATCTTGTACAGTAACCGTGGATCACTTGGCACCGGATTCAGTAAGATTCAACGTCACGTAACTACCGTTGCCTTCACCATCGCTTCACGATTCGAAGCCTGGCATAACGGGTTCTAGAATGGCATAATATTGTAGAGCGTATCACAGCATAGTGATGACATAGCATGACATAGAACAGAGTAGTATTGTATAAACAAAGCACAGAATGGCATAACAAAACATGATATAGAATAACATGTTATTGTGTAGCATATGCATTATGCAGTGGCACAGTATGACATAACATGGCATGGCATAGAATAGAATTTTATTGTATGGTATAGTATGGCATGGCATAGAATAGCATGTTATAAATTGGAATAGCATATCTCAGTTTAGTATAACTTACAGCAAAGTACAGCATGGCATAGCATGCTACAGTATATCATACAAAGCATGGCATGGAACTGTATGCAATAGTATAGCATACAGTAGCACAGTACGGCATAACGTAGTAGGCTACGTCATAGAATAGCATCGACTTATTATAGTAGGCATTATAGCATACAATTGGGGAAGCCTGTCTGGTCATCACCTTCAATGTAACGTCGCGTCCGCCCGTCTGTATATTATGTATGGTACATGCAGCATGACATGGCATAGAATGGCATGGTATGGTATATCATAGTACAGTATGGCATGACATAGCATGGCATGGAATAGCATATTGTAATACAGCATAATTATAGTATATCGTTGTAACATAGCAGCATATAGCATGGAATCGCATGTTGTATTATAGCATAGTAGGCATACAGCATGGCATTCATACACTGTTCCTATAAGTGCACAACAGTATTTAGATACATTTATGATGCACTATTAAATGCATTCGGGTAGTTATTATGCGCCGTATTATAACGCACTGTGTTATACCATCGTGCGTTTGAAAACATTTCACTCAGTCAGAAAGATGTAGACCTATTATAGCGATTCTCTTTTGCCTAATCGCTGTAATAGAATCCTGGATTATTCATTTTACGGCATCGAAGTATCCTGCGTTTGTAAACAATTAAAAGAAACTGAAATTCAGATCTCAGTTGAATCCTATAATAATATTATTTTTGTGCAGCAGAAGAGAAGATAATTTTCATATTTTGTGACGGCCTACATGTTCACCTTCATTCTCCTCCTTTCTCCTCTTCTTTTTCTTTTTCTTCCTCTTCTTTATGTTTATAATTATGATCTGATGATCTGTATGTCTGTCTCCATGTCTGTCTTCTGTCTTTTGTCTGTCTTCTGTCTTCTTAAAATGTCTTAGCTCAATGATCTTTTACTTTCTCGCAACTTATTAGTCATAGCTATTATCTAGTGAGAAGCTATTGTCCTTCACTTAGCTTTTAATAGTGACTATCATATGTTTTTTTATATCTTTGAAGGAACCTGAATCAGACGACTGCAGCATCGATTCTAACTCTACCAAATGCGATTGTCTCTTTCACTCTTTTTGTCGTTGTCGCGTGAGCTTCAATTGATTTAAGGAACGTTAAATCGTGTGAATGGTATGGCCACAAGTAGGCTATATATGCTGCACGAAGCGTCCTTATGACATAGGCCTACAATGCAATGCAATAGAATGCAGCACAACGTAATACAATATAATACAGTGCAATGCAATGCATGATGCAGTATATAACAATTTACCGCGTGCAGTAATCATTTGCAAAAATACAACAGTAAACTTCAAAATAATAAAATAGGTTGCAAGTGAATCTTTTTGTTTAGCAATTTGGATAGCATAGCATTCTTCATAATTACCAAACGGGTCCACGTTTCCCGTTCACAGTGTAGCTGCATTTCGCATTGTACCATGTAGGCCTCGTGCAGTTTCGAGTATTGTAATTGGATTACTTGTTCCTTTGGTGATTTCGTGTAATTCGATGTAATTTTACGATCGGATTTTCTTCCATTTCTCTTCCTGTCATTGAAACCAACCGCGTCTGTTTCTATCGGCGATGGAGAGAGGACCAGGGAGGGAGTGGGTGGTCGTCTGAGAGTCGAGGGGGCTCGGTGAGGCCAGGAGGGTATTGAGGGAGGGGGTGGCTCGATGGCAGGTCCAATCGCTGAGCTCAGATATATTTCCGGTTGCGATTATCGCTTGAGCAACAGACGACAGCGAAGGCAAACGAACAGACGAACGAGCTAATCCTCGGATTGCAGAATAAAGGGATATCTAAGGACAGAGGGATAAGACGGAGGACAAAGAGGAGGACAAGGAGGAGGACATGGAAACAGAAGAGAAAGTGGACAAAGATGAGAAGCAGGAATGACAACGAATCTGGGAAGAATGATGCAAGAAGGAAGGAAGGAAGGAAGGATGGGCTAATTTATTGTTTTAGAAAGAGGAACGGAAAACCAGGAATGCAGAGAACTGATAGGAGGAGGAAGACCTAATGCGAGAAGAAAGAGGTCAGATTGAAATAAAGAGCAGCAATGGAAGGTAGAATTTGACAATGAATATGTTTATGGAAAATAAAAGTAGGATAATGACGAGAAAAATAGATTGAGAAGGAGGAAGGAGGAAGATGGAAGGAAGAGAATAGAATAGGATCGGAGGAGAGAAGGAGAGGAGAGAAAAAGCGAATGAAAGGAGGATGGCGAGTAACAAGAAAAGAGAAGAAGACAGATAAGAAAGATTACGTTGGTAAAACAAGGATATGGATTATCAGTCTGAAAGCAACCAACAGGAGGACTATAGAGAAATGAATATAGACGACTTGACAAAGATACAAGCGGAGGTAGAAGGACAGGTGTGGACAAAGAGGAGGAGAAGAGGAATGAGGAATAGTAGTAGGAGGATATGAGCAATAACGATACATCGCTTCTAAAGACCCAGGCAATCGAAGTTTTTCGAAAGCTTTCCATTAAGCATTATACTTACTACTTCTTCAAAAACCTCAGCAAAACTTCAGCAGACGTGTATGGTATAATTATTGTTCGTCTAAGTTGCCTATAAAACGTCGTCGGTCATTAGCCATCACATCTCTCGACATTGCTGTACCAAGATCTCTCTCAAACGCGTGTTTCAGCTGAGCGCCGTTAGCAGCCATCCTACCCCGCGGCGAACATGCTAAGTGCTAGTGCCAGTTACCATATCCTCGAATCGTGTTCATTATTTCCTGCCCCGAAGAACTAATCTAATAGGCTATTTGCTCGACTGCACGCCAAGTGTTATTGACAACTTATTGTCATAGCTCAGTGGGGGGAGATGACGCTGGTAATAGACACTTTTGGGTGTACCGAAGCTGTTGGTTATGTTTCCTATTAGGAGACATATTTGTGAGGGTATCGTTGGTCAGAGCAGGCATTAAAATTCGATCAAAGCTGCTTCAGTTCCTAAGAGATTAATGTCTAGGTGGTCACACACACACAGCTCCTAGCCTTGGCTGGGCTTGCAGCGCCTCGCAGTAGGGCTCTTGAAAGGGTGCTGTATAAATCTCCGATACGACTGTATACCCAATAATTTGGAGTGGCTGTCAGAAGTGTGCCTATCTGGGGTTTGGTGGTGTAGTGATGTGCTCGGTGTCCTTTAACTGGAAGTTCTCACTTCTCAGGTTCGAATCTGTCTCAAGCCACTCTGTAGGAGGAACCTTTTGAGGAAATCATTCACTCTCGATTATTGTTCTGGGAGGAGAGATTAAACAAACGGATTAGACACTGGTACGAACGTTCTAACAGTCAGCCAATGAGTCAGCCAATCAGTTGGCCAGTCAATCAATCAATCAATCAATCGGACAGTCAGTCAGTCGATCAATCAGTCACCAGTCAGCTAATCAATCCGACAGCCAACAACGAACAGTCAGCGAAACAGTCAGTCTAAGAGTCAGTCAGTAAATAATCTGGAAATACACAATCGGGTAATTCCTTTAACTATATTTCGGGACCAGTTAGGCGTTCTCTCTGTTCAAATTAGGTTGGAATGGCCTCCAACGGCGTTCAGTTCCAGCACTGACCAGCGCTGACCAGCACTGACCACAGCCGTCAGCGAGAAAGGACACAGTTTGATCGTTTGGCATTGATGTCAGGTCGGTGTCCGGTCATTCGTATTACCTAATCGACAGATCTCGACAGCTGACCAACGGACCAATGACAGGCTATGCTGACCACCACAATATACTGACCACACGACCAAAGGATATACTGACCAAATGCTATGCCCATATGCGATGGACTACACTGACCAAAGGCTATACTGATAAACGGAAGAGCTTCTGAACTGCTTGCTCTATATAAATACGACGGAAGCTATACTAAACACGTGACGTAATATAGGCCTACTGACCAAAGCTTGTACTGACCATATATAGGATGGAAGGCTACGGATACTGACCCCGCGATGGAAGGCCATGCTGAATAAAGACTAAAGAACACAAAACAACTATTATAATGTATTTGCATATTATCAACAGATCACAGTATGACAACAATTATAGTTTGAATGGTATGATAGAGGTTAATACACGAGTAAAATTCAACCGTTGGTTGCGTACAAGGAGCCGATCTACAACACTGCCATCAAGCGAATGAAGGCTGAATCGACGTAAGGGGGGGGGTGTCTTATACGAAACAAACTCGGTTCGTACGCGCATCGTGTCTATGTGTGATCCATTATGATTACTCTGATCAATCCACAAATTCAGTTTACAAAACAACCTAAAAACACACTAAGCGCGAAGAGTCGCTAGAGAGTGGTTGGCCCTCGCAGGCGCGTAGCTCCAACCAACATAATTATATGTATCTGTCGACAATTGACGAGAGTCGGGTGGCTGTTCAGGAGTGAGTCAGATGCATGTCTCGAAGCGCTAGACAGAGACAATGGGTGACCGCGCCGGATTATCCATGTAGGTGTACAGAGAGACAAAATGTCCTGACTATTGGAAGATGGAATGTATTGGAAGATGGAATGAGAGCCTGATGCAGTTTCGTTGGACAAGGCGTCTTGCAAACAAAATGCTTTCCAATCAATGATGCCTACTCGGCAGAAAATAATTATTACGCTAATTATCGTCAGAAAACTCCAACTCCTGCAAACAAAAATAATAGTA
>JAQFXW010002146.1:0-13544 GCA_034693945.1 Dendrobaena attemsi
ACCGATTTGCCGATAACTAGTTATTTAACTAACCCTAGGCGAGACATTACATATTATTGATTAGAACTGTCATTAAAAAACAGACGAGATAAGCATCCTTTGTATATAAGTTTAGAGGATTCGGTGGTAATTTCTATTCGGGTTTCGACGATTCGCTACGACACCGATTGAATACACCAGTGTGCCCATGGAAGATGTAAACTTTAGAACAGCGGTTCTCAACCTGTGGTCTGCGGACCACTGGTGGTCTGCGGGTATGTGCCAGGTGGTTCGCGAGCAGGTGGTAAAATAAAAATTTATAAGAATTGTTAAAATTCAACATTTTATGTTTCTTCGCATTTGAAAGGCAAAGAAGATGTGCGAAAATGTCGGTATTGACTAAAAGGTCATCAACTAAATTAAGACGGTGACTATTGATTTTCAGGTGAAAATTGAACCAATGACTAGCACGTCATCAAGAATTTTTAAAGGAATTTTTAGTTCGCTGGTCGAAAATTTTGAGCGGTGGTCGCGACGCTCTCGAAAACTTTCTAAGTGGTCCGTGAGTCCCAAAAGCTTGAGAACCGCTGCTATAGAAAGCATATTTATAATCAACAGTCACTCGCTTGAAATGCAAGTAAAGGATAAGTTCTAACATTAAGTCTGCCCTGCCATAGTAAAATTGTTTTCCTGAACAGATCCAGAATTTGCTGATATAGATAATCTTGCTACTTTGTATGAAACAAAATATGCAATGCTGCTAAAGTTGTACAACTACGAGTATGCATGAAATTTAGGATTATGCTGTAAATCCAGAAGTTTGTAGTGCATTTATTTGCAGTATTAAACAAGTGATGGACTTTAATAGCAAAATGGAGGTCAAATGATGAAAGTGCAGGGGTCTTGAACACAGCTAATGTGTTGGCTGTGTCATCTTGAGCAGCACAGAGTTGCAAGTGGCATTCTGACGCTGGCTTCAAGATGGCGAAAATGCACTCGACTGATGACCAATGATAGAAGTGACCAGAGCACAGATTGTTTTTTAGTGCAAGTTTCCTGGGCTAAAAACTAGAATGGCTCTTAATAAACAAGATTTTGTGGTAAAAATATTTGAACTCTAAATCTGTTTGTCGTTCTGTTCTTGTCATTTTGAAATTGACGAAGACTGCTTTTGAGGCTTAATCTCCTTCAGTGAATTATTGGTTTTGGCTTAACTGCATTTGGTTGCTGTCTGTGCATAACACCAAGCCACTATCAATCTAGGACATAATTCTAGCTGTCTATCTCCTATAAAACCTCAAGACCAAAACTTAATTCTGGATTCTAGTGCCACATAAATTGTAACATAATCCCATTGATTCATATAAGGTGTTTATTACTTTTATTATTGTACTAAATCTCTTGTCTCCAAATTAGATTTGTCTGTGAGGTCTCTGAAGAGTCCAGTACAGCCAAGCGCTCGAGCAGATGTCATTTAGGCGCAAGGGCATTGTGAGATTTGTTGGAATAAAAAATCTGTTTCAGTTGGGGAAAGTTCATCATATCCCTAATTCGAAATGCTTGTCCAACTAGTGAACTTCAAATATGACTACATAATCTACGTTTTAGTAGATTATGTAGCACATTGTACATGTAGTTACTAAAGCACCAGCAGTCGGGATTAAACTGCTTCAACCTTTCCATAAGGGCTTTTGATGACAAGCAAACGAAGCTCGCTCTCGCTTTTGTCTGCCAAAGGCAAATAACCGATACCAGATGTCGCAAGACCACACCTTAAATACCAAGACCAGCACATTTAAGACGGACCACATTATTTTGAGATGAAGACTACATTCCTGCTCCCAGCCATAAAAGTTGGGAAGTATATGCAAAGGTTTTAAAGTGAATAATCCCAGAGTGAACAAGATCTTTTCCAACTACAGTAACTGTACACAAAGTGAAATTTAATTAGGATTATAATTCAATTATGTGGTGTCTGCTCGGCTGAGGCCAAAGTAAAGCATGCTGCAACAGTAAAATTTCTGCAAGTCGTGCAATATTTTCAAGATAGGTCGTTCTTGAATATTATCTAACATGTAAAATTTAAAACTAGTGGCAGGAAATTATGAACCACATTAATTCAACTGCTTAATTCAAGATCCTTTGCTTCATGAAGGTTCTGCAGTAAGTTTACTAATTTGCAAGACCACAAAGCAACTGTCTAAGTACACTTTCATTAACACCTTTACTGTGGTTGCTAGCCTCTTGGTATGCAAATCAACATTTGTGTAATGAATTTTACTCCATCTGGAATAATAATATTCCAAAAGTAATGACATTAGATTAATTTGTTTTTTTCTCACTATCAACATGGTTTTTGTCAATCGCCATTTGATATTTACTGTCATACTAATTACTAAGGCTGTTTGAAGCAGCATTTCTGAATGACAAGCTCCACTATTAAATTAACATTTCCTGAAAAATAACAGAATTTAAAATCTGCAACGGTTATCAATAAATTAGGGATACATTATGATCTGCTAGTCTTGTCATTTTGGTCCCAAATCACATTTGAAAGTTTAAAACCAATGTTTGATTTTACTTGTCAAATGTCAATTAATGATTTCTTCGCTTTCATAACAAGTGTGCTATAAGCAACTGGTGAACCAGTGCAACTTGTCATTAAGTCATACGAGCATTGCATTGTATAGATGAGAATTTTAAAGTTATGGGCAAGCCCTCTAGAGTATTAAAGTTATTTCTTTGTTAAACCACCAACTTCTGCTGTTCAGTATTCCTAATTATCTTAATAGGGGGTCTGAAACTGCCATGTACTTGTATTATCGTAAGTATGAATCAAGAATACAGTAAAAATGTTCCAGACAGAAAATGAACAGAAAAATACTTTCTTAATAATATTAATAAAATGTTACAAAATGCAGAAATTCTCGGTTACAATGGTACACTGTTTACCTGAGACAATCGGTAAAAGTTGTAAGGGTCATGTCAGATTAAGCAGTTTTACACAAATGAGGTGCTGCACATAATTTATGGAGAAATTTGCAAATTATAAAATAGTCAATTTTAGAACTTTCATGTTGAAAATTGCAATAAAAACAACTATAAATAGCCAGCCACAAAATGTTAATTCAAACAAGCTAATTTAAAACGTAATACTTTTGAAAATGCAATTCAGATCTGCATTTAACATCGCAGAATTTATAAAATACACGTACACCATAATTCACCAAATATTTTGTGTACCCTGTATATAGAAAACTTAAATACGACATTCCTGTAATATGAATTTCTCATTTGTATGCAATGTCCAAGGAAACATCTGATACAGCTTTCACTAGAGCTCATTTATACAAAACTGTATCTGACATGACAAATGTTTCATGTTCCTGTTTGAAGGTAGCTTTGCATGTTACTAGAAGTTACTGAAGACAGACACTAACAAACTTTACAAAACAAAACATCAACAGACATTTAACCAAAGTAACTGCTGTAATCTAGAACAAACCTCAAATTGACTCAAATAATTATGTAGCTCAAAAATGGAAAACCAACCCTTTACCAGTTTCCAACTTGATCCCACAAGACTTCTACCTCAATATTTGAACAGTTACCACCACTGTGACTATTAAATCTAGTGAAATGTAAGCTTTAAGCAAACAAGTTTGATATTATGTATACACAAAAACATGCATATACATAATTATACGTGCATACACCGGAAATTCCATAAGTTAACATCAATTATTTTACATACGTATTTAGCACTTACTAAAATGATTCTTATAAAAAGACAATTTGTTGGCCATTTTCACAACTCGGCAGCGAGTCTTGCGGCACCATTGAAGTTGCACAACAGAGCAACAATCATGACTAATGTTTAAATTCGGTTATTAAAATGAATTTCTAATGCTATCTCAGTTCCCATTATGCATTAAACTAGAAACGAAAATGCTGATCTTGAGAAACGCAAACTGACTGTCCTAATGACCGGTTCCTCCAACGTCACTAAATCTCCACACCAGCCATATAATGGTGCCAGTGCTTGAACTTTGCAGCCACGTAGATGTACTTAAAGTGGCAGATGTAATGCAAACTCAGCCACAGTGAAATGACTTGAAAGACATACATTATATGAACTTTCTCAACTTCCTAACTTTTGGGTGTTCACAAATGGTTGTGTAATCCTCGTCAACATGAAGTGCTTCAATTACAATGGAAATCTAATTTGAGGAATGCACCCCTGCACTCATTTCAACAAATCAAAACAGATTAACATTATGACAAGAGTTACTTATATACCAATTTCCAAAGCTTCAGTATAAGAGTTCACGAGATTTGTCAAAACAACCTAGGACATCAAATCTGGTGTCATAAACTGTCAACAAATGGCATTCAGTAGGATATTTCTCAGTAGCTGCAATACATATTAAGCAACAGTTTAAACAAGTCAATAGTCGGCAACTGCTCCAGCTCCACTTGAATAGCTTTAGCAGACGACTGCTTGCTCATTTCACACCATCGGTTTTCCCTAGAATTTCTGCAGCCGAATTTGATTCTGTAGAGCATATATACCTGGTACAACCGGTGATAAATGCAACATTATCAGATTAAATAAGAGCTAACTTACAAATTGGATATACAACAGCAGCAGTTCCTTTTCCATCCAAACAGATGGCAGTGATTAGAAAGTGCCCAGGCTTTTTGAAGAATGGTGCTCCATGGTACTAACAGCAGCAATATTCCACATCCCTATACAAACTATTTGCCTACATCTCCAACAATGTGGGAAATTGTCAGTTGGTCACTTTTAAATTAGAAATGTTCAGCACTCGCGACTACCTTATAATATTTCACATCTCGCTCGAACAATTGCCAATAACTTCTTCAAAATGCCTCAATTAATTTTTTCCAGCTGTTCAAGCTGTCTCTTGTGTTGAACAGTCATATCATCCAAGGAAATCCATCCGTCAAAGTCTGAAGTAATAAAAATGGAATAGCTCGTCAGATCCCAAGGCGACTTCAATGGTTGTAGAATAGGCTGGTTTACTGGGTCAGGTCAAAGGTGAGGAGTCTAGCTGCTAACCTTTGACCCTTTCTGTGGTCCACTGTACCATTTCAGTTCCTGGTCTACCAGGCATCGGTATATCGAATATCGCACTCTTGCAGTGAAGGTAATTTCTCCTGAAATTAATTGATTAAAAAACCTGTTAATAATGCCAACAGATTTCTACAGGCCTCTTAAATTATACCCTGTTTATAAAGCAAAGTTCAGTCCAGTTAGTCTACCTTCAGTTTAATTTTGATACCTGGGAAACAAATTTTATGACCTCAATCATAAAATAATCATGTTAAAATAACTTTTCATCACCTTACTCAAAATTGCTAAAATTACTTTTCATGACCTTAACTCAATACTAGAAATACAATTCAATACATGATGCAACATTATACATGTATACCATCTCCATCCTGCTATCCCAAAGCAGTCCAAGGAATTACTGTGTGCATGACCCTGAAGACCATTGACAAACTTCCTGGAAAGAAATCTAGCAATCACCTGTATTGATTAATCGGGGATTCATAAGGTACTATCTTTCTCTGTACAGAAACCAAATAATATGTATGCTGAAATATTTGATTTTTTCAAGGACTAGATTATGTTGCTCAGAACTCTTCTGTCGATCAAACTGCCTGATATTATGTTACCTTATGTTCGAGCATTTATTTGCTATGAGGTAAACGTATTAAATACGAATAGATCTATAAGTTTAATTTGATTGAGCATTTAAATTTCTATTCCCACGGGTCGTTCAAGGCCCAGTACTTTGCATTGCCTATAGCGTACACTGCTTTTAAGATGGCATGGCAATGATGTTAAGATATCCCAATATTGACAAATTAGTCAATGATTTCGATGCATTAACACTTCATATACACTGGGATAGAAATGATTGCTTTTAGTCTTGGGCAACACTCGCACCCATATACACACACACACAAAGAACAAAAAATTTGTTAGAAGGAAAAAATTATAACTTGTATTCATATCTTTGTGGGTCCTGCCACATCACTAACTAATTGCTGAAAAGTACAGTAGAGGTCTCTTGTTACCCATGTAATGCATCTCATGACGAGCTGCATTGCTTTTCTTTCGTGCTTAGTACACTAGTCCAGCGGTTCTCAACTTTTTTAGTGCCACGACCCTTGATATTGTTTCCAAAGGTGTTGCAACCCCAACAATAAAAATGCAGTTTTTGTCCAATTAAAGTGTATTGCACTTTTTGTTTTTTATTATCTACATAATCATGCATCAGGCATAAAATTAATAGCATAATCAATCAACATGGGCGCCAACACGAGGAACTTGCCCCTCTGTAAAAATTGAAAACTTTATTTATGATTACCAGGCCTTCTTTTTTGTATTGACCACATTTCTTTGCATTGAAGCACTTTACAAGCGTCCTACATAGTGAAGCTGAAAAATGTAACTAATTTTTTTTAAATCCATCTAATTTATTTATTTTATTTTCTATTTATTCATACATTTCTATACCACCCCTTCAAGTCTCCTACTACTCAGAGGCAGTCCCGACTACAGCCCGGAGATGTGTCGGAGTTTACACGCCGAAGCACCACGAGCAATTTTGAGTGAAAACTTGCTCAAGGTCCTTACGCAGCAGGTGGGATTCGAACCTGCAACCTTTCGGCTGCAAGGCGGCGACCTCTTCACCACTACACTACCAAGCCCCACAATTATAATTATTATAGCCTACACTACAGCATATCCATGTCATTTTCTGTAATTATTATGACTACAGTAGGCCTATATGCTCTGCTATAGGCTAATTGCATCTAAACAATAAGGCCTAATGTCTAAGTTAGCCATGGCCATTGCGTTTAGCATGTTCAACATATCTACAAGCGCCCATGTTAATCAACAAAACAAAAGTTGTAAAAGTAAATAATTTGATAAATGAAATTAATTTTGTGCAGTTTGCTTAACTTCTTCATTTTGGCTATGCAAGTAAATATTTAAGTTTAATTTTAAGTCACTGAAGCAAATATCGAGACTATGCAGACAAGTTTATGCTAAATTTCTGAGGGTTCCAGGCAACCCATTTGAAATCGTAAGGTGACCCCAGTTGGGGTTGCGACCCACAGGTTGAGAACCGCTGCTCTAGTCGTTAAAGTGTAGGAACAATAGATAACTGGACAATAAGATCTTGTAAAATATATAAACACTACACAGTGCACTCTCAAACTGTTAGAAATAAAATGTGGACAGTACTAACCTTGAGTCCTTCAAATGTCAATGCTGACAAATGTGTACTGTTCAGGTTCAACTTTCGGAGGCTTTTCAAAGCTAGAATATAAACAAACAGGATCAAATACACATTCTTACTCAACAAACAAAATTACAGATATAATATCAGAGCCTATTAGACATGATGTATGTTATTGGATTAGTGAAGTAATGTCCAAAACCATGTAAATCGATAAAAAGCTAAGAATTGTACACCAGATATCTTATAATTTGTGCATTCCGACATGCATGGGATTGCATGATGATCATGAAGAAAGCAGTGCAGAGTCAACAGTGCAAGTGCACTGCTCTTGAATTGACAGTGTCAAGAACGATTTTTGAAGCTACTAGTTCACAGACACTGCACTGGATTTGACTAATACACAGATCGTTATATATGGCAGCTGGCTGCATGCCAGAGTACCTAGAATAAATATTAAGATAATGTGTATAATACTAGGTTCCTTCTGACAATGGTTTCCAACCATTTTCAGAGAAAAATGTCCTTCTTGAAAGTCATTCAGTCAAAGGCACCTAACCCACAACAAGCAACTGCAATGTTGCTACTTGTACTATTTCTGCATGACTAAGTTTTAAAAATAGTCATATGCCTAATATCAGTAGAGAAAATTTACTGGATATCAATTATTTTATAAAACCACAAATATTATCCAGCCATGACACCCTTAGATCAGATTCATGGCTTCACTGACAGGGTTTGGGTCTGTTCAGGTCAAACTGCATTCACAATATTCTCGACAACATACCGGTAATAATGGTTATTAATATGCATTCATCTCACAAGCATTTTCATGGGATCAAAGCATGTCTCTGCACTATTTATTACATGTATCAACGATATAGCAGACAAAAGTCTTACAGGCGAGACAGCTGAGTCCTTTATCGGTGACTGGAGTCTCGCACAAGTTCAGTACTTGTAATTTATGCATATGTTCCGAGATTAACTGTAGACCAGAATCGCCAAACTACAAACAGATTCCATGCATTAAAACATACAGAGCAGACTGTTATCGATTAGACTGTCTATTTAGAAAAATTCTTTGCACGATGCACATCAGTGTCAATATAGCATTGTTGCCACAAGCACTTCGGAATATAAATAAAGCTGAAGAAATCGTAGTTTTGCAACAATTATGATTTATACATGTTGTTACTCAATAATTATGCAGATAATAGATCAACCTGCACATGTTATTGACTAAATAATTATTCTTATGGTAAATATCTCTGAGATTGTTGTCACATGTGCTAAGGATTGCACACATTTTCTGTGACTCATGGTAAATAATTTAAACTTGACAAGTACTTCTTTCTATTTCAATGTATTTTTACCTCATCATCACCAATTTCTAGTTTCAACCAGTCTTTGGAGCATGTTTTTGGAAACACTGTTACAAATTACTGATAAGTTTACTGATTGACGCTACTGGTACTATTAACCGTCGCTACAAAAGTCAAAGATCTATCTGAACTGGCCACAGCTGGACTGACCTGAGTTGACCAGAGATTCAGATATCGAAGTGATGGCAGTTTGATCAGATCATATGCACATGAGCTCGTAACCTGCGTAAAGGCGAGACTGAGGCATTCGAGGTTACCAAACGAACCAGAACTTAGGAGTTTCGAAAGATCAGCATCTGTGGATTTGGTTGGCAAGGTCAACTTATGTGGCCCACCCTTCTGTTGCTGAATTCAAACACAGCAAAGAAATCAAGTTTACTATAAACATGAATATTTTTTACGTGAAAATCAAATAGTAAAAAGTGTCCACCTCAAATTGTCAAAGTAGTTACCAAAGTTGCAGTCAAAGTAATACGATAGTACTAAGAGACTAGTGATTTTGGTATATAATTTGATCACGTAATTAACCCTCTCCATATCATATATTCTCAGCCATTGTTCTGGCCTTGAACAGGAATATGTTGGTCTATTTAGTAAAATGCTATATCCAATCAACCAATGCATAGACAGTTAAGCATGAAATGGAAACTAATTTGAACAAACCTGTCATTTAATTGTTTATATGTGCTTGCAATCTTTAGATACGACAACTTATATGACAAGCAACAAGATGAAACGTGACTTACGAGCTCCTCAAGCAGGCTGAGGCGTTCACATAAATCGACATACATCTTCTTTCCAGATGGTGTGCTCTGTAGTGTAGTGATAATTTGCATCCTGTGATCAGGACTATCGCTAACATCAAACTCCAACACTGCACATAGTGCCTAAAACGACAAAAAATAAAGTCAATGCTTTAGTCTAAAAAAATTATTTTCGGGTGTGAAGTTCAAGCATGACAATAATTATCTCACATAGGGTGGCCACAGAAATATGATTTCAAAATTTCCAGAGCTTTCCAGGTTTTCCAAAGGCAGTTTAAGAATTTTCTAGAGCACGTTTTAAGCTGTAATCTTACTTTCTTATTATATATAAAAAGATTACAAATTATATTTTTTGAACAGTTTCCTCCTACCCTTTTAACCACACGTTTCTGTTATTTTATAATAGTATAACATAACTTGCACTAAAGAATGATGTTAGTTGACAGTTTCTGCATTATCTTCAACAACTACACTCTGTTGCTATATAATCACAGATAATGTCAGACATATATCTCTTAACAGCTTGTACACAGAGACATCACGTAAAAAAAATGCACGAAATACATCACCTGAACAAATTCCCTGAGCACCCAGAGAATTCCCTGAGTTTACCAGATTCTAGAAATTCCCTGAGATTTCCTAGTTTTCCAGGTGTGTGGTCAAATAGCCATCTCGCTAGTTCCAGATCTATGATTTTCTTAGGAATATAATGTCTGCATGTCTTTGTTGCATTCTCAAACATCTCTATTAATATCCCAAGGTGTTATTCCTGTTCTTATTTTCTGATCACAGCACATATCCGGAACAAAAGATTGTATCTAAATTTGGTCACCACCTCTAACAAGATGCAACAGATTTATAGCAATTTTGCTCTGTAGTAAGCCCAAAACTTAACTAACAGTATATCCCACATACCATTTCTTACGAAAAAATATGATAGGTGAGACTTGCAGGTCATAAAATAGTGTTCAGCCTATTCTACTGTCAGAACACTGAATTTGTAGTGAAGTACTAACATCCATGGCTGCAGTGTTTTCTCGTAGAGCGAGCAACTGCCACGGACTAATCATTTTGAATTTGCTCTGCAAGAACTTCTTTCGGCGACAGCAGCATGCCATCAGACGTTGTAGCTGCAATGAGAAAACATTATGCCAAATATACGTTGACTAAACAAGACATGAACAATTTCATTTCCTGGGCTAAATAGATGCATATCAGAACACAGCATGCAGAACAAAACCTTAATAAATACCAGTTACCAATTCCGGAAAAACATATAATACCTAACAGCTATCAAACCATTAACCCCTGAATAAATGAGGAAAATAAAGAGGTACAAATATGAAATACAGAATTGCACAGAAGTAGGCAGAAATAAACATACTGCTACCCTAGAACGTTCGTGTTATGTTTATAACAGTAGGAAAACCTTTGCTTTGTAGTAATAAAACAATACTAGCAAAGTTCTATGAAGTAGCAGCAACACTATACAATTTATGTAAGAGGAAGAAACACAATGCAAGAGAATTTAGAACTAAGCTAAAAAGTTAAGAATCACATGCATCAGAAAGTATGATCAAATTTTTCCAAAATGACTAATTAAATATACAACACACATACAGTGCATTACTGCTCATATATTACAAACATGACAACTCAGATGTCTGTCTCTGTTAACATCTCTATTAGTAAACTGCCACAAATTTGCTTTAGTCTGTCTTTATGCAACAAAAGAATGAAGCAGAAGACATAAGTGCCAGGATCCAATTAGAAGGATATTGTTAGTTAGTCCAGACCTAAACATGACATTGACAATGGCTTTTTAAAAGAAACATTATGAACACAGTTTGAAATTGCTGTCTAACCATGACACAATACAGTTCTCCATCATCGTTGCAGGCTATGCCTCCTGGACAGTACAGCTCGAACCATCCCTCCTTTCCATCACGCACGGCCAGAACAGTTGTGTGTGAATCACAACGTTTGTCATCGCCAATGTTAGACAGCAAAGGCTTCATGTGTCTAGAAAACACAAAATGTCTTACAAGTTCTAAGAATCCTTAATACATCAACTTGTATATTGCATATAAAATCTATGTAAAACTTGACCATGAATAGAGCACTGCATTAAAGCTGATTGCAATGCAACCTACTTCTAACGTGACTGAAAGCAATTTTCACCATCACTCCAATCTATGGATTTGACTAAAGCAGTTTATGGATACATTGGATATAAGACAAAGTTGTTAAAAACATGAACACTTTTTAACCAAGCAGACCAAACTGAAACATAATAACTTTTGGAAAATTACAAACTTGACTTTTGCAACGTTTGAGCTAATAGTATGTCAGTACATGCTTGGAGATTCACAGAAAAACCTTAACCATGTGAATGTAGTTATTTAAGCAATCTCTACAAATCATATCGCATTGAATGACCAAGATTGGTACTTACTGTATAAAAAGATCGTGCAGTAAGGCACTAGAAACAAAAATTAAATAAATTTGTAAACATCATAAACATTGCTTTAAAGGCATATTCAGGAACAAAGCTATCAAATATTAAAATGTCTACTAAAGACTAGTAATACTTCAGAAATGAAAAGTAATATACATTAAATTCTAAATTAAGAATGTCAATTATGCACATTTTTCATGAATGAGAATGCATTAAATGTCCAAAAGCATCTAGAGGTTACAGAAAAGGAATATTGAATTTAGAAGTTACTCATAAAATTCAAAAGAGTTAGAGAAAGTACACAAGAGAGACAACTTTCAAGAACAATAATTTGCAGGCCAATAGAAACTCACTCGTCTGGAAATGGTATCGGCTGTAGTAGACTCGCAATCTGCAGCCTCCAGTCATCATATTCTGACCTGTAGTTAAAAAACTTAACACTTAGATTTCGTTTTAATAGTTTGAACATTTCATCTAATGTATATTAGCCTCTGATTTCAAGCTTGATTTCGAATAACAAAACACATTTATTTTATGCTAAACTTCTACAAAAAACATTTAGATATATAAACAAAAAGTACAAACAGAGAAGCAATTGTATCAACATCAACAGAAAAACACTCACGTGGTCTGTAATATAGACAAGTAATTGACGAGCTTCTGGTCAAGTTCTGACATGTCAGTTTGCTGATTGTTTACTTGGGAAGTCAGCAGGCTAGAAATACAAAATGTTGAAAATACTGAAAACCAATCAAAATCCACAGTCTAGTACATGTCACCAACAATGCACTATCCACGCTACTGACTATCGATCAAAGCGTCCACTCAACAGATTCCACCCAGAAACGTTGAACTTGACATAGCGAAGAAACTCAACACAAGGCTTTGGGTAATATAATGCCAAATTCCCCTTTTACCACAGAATTGAAGAATTATAATTGAGGACAATATTCGCTCAATAACACCATTTCCTTCTCTCCTTCCTCATTCCATTGGACGGTGACACAAGGACTCTTCATTACGCGGTAATCTTTGAATTTATGTTGCGCTTCACAACACATCATTAGGCCTCATATTAATTACTACATGTGCCTTGCAAATCGTGCCTTTATTAAATGATTGCTAGCGATTTATAGCTATAACTAAAATAAATGAAGATCGCTTATTACGGTGACCATTGATATAAAAAGCGAATTGCTACATATACCTAGAATCTAAAAAACTTAGTATTAATAAATTTTATTAACCTAGAAACTATAAAGTTCCTACATGACTATCATGACAAGACCCGTGCACTACGGTTTTCTACAGAGCGGTGGATGTTGCTGGCTGCTATTGTATACTGACGTGCATTCAGAAGCAGTTTCAAACATGAAAAGAAGACACCACTGAGGTAGGTTGAAGCAGGGACCTATGGCAAGACACAGAAGGTGGAAAATATTGTGTGTCAATCAACGAAAAAGAATAGATGTAGACACTATGAATAATATAGATGACAAAATAAACAAGAAATATTACATCAAGAATGATTTAGGATGGCCAATATTGAGAAGGAAAGAGGAGCTAACAAAGGAAGAATATCACCAAAAGGGTGAACTAATGCAGGGATTCTCAAACTGTGGGTCGCGACCCGCAAGTGGGTCCCGGAAACCTCCCAAGTGGGTCGCGAGGATGCTAT
>JAQFXW010002147.1:0-13543 GCA_034693945.1 Dendrobaena attemsi
CCCAAACTGGTCAACTGGAATGGAAGAGTATTTTTGAGTGGGGAAAATGGAAAGTCTTGAGATTTTGAGCCCGGCTGCTTAGGGGGGATAGAAGCCCCTGTGGCCATCCTTATTACAATCTACACAATCCTGAACACACATAAATTTGACCGAGATGTCAGACTGTCACGATTACGGCCACTGAGTAACTTATTTTGCAGATCAAGGTTCGGACTCTGAACGTTCTCTGTTCTCCGTCAGAGTCTTGTTTTGATTTTGTTTATGTCCAAATGTTAATGTGGCTAATTTTATGATAGTGTACCGGTACTTTTAAACATTATAGTAATATTTCTAAAGATACATTTAACCGATGAACTAAACATCTTTTAAATAAGTAACTTAGTTTAGTCAGTTTTCATATAAAGATTGGGCCCTTAAGCTAACTGTTTATAACACTTAAGGCTAATAGACCTATAGCTTATTGTACAAACTCTCTAGCCTTTGATTACTAGTCTAGTACGTAGCATAGTTCTAGACTTTAGAATTTCATCAGCCAAATTCCTATAACTCTATTGCAGTGGCGTAGCTGGAGAGGGTCGAGAAGGACAGATGTCCCAGGGCGCAGGGCCGGGGGAGCAAAATCTGGAAAATATAAGCGATTTTTCCGGAAATGGCATAAATTTGCTAATTTGTTCTCAATTTTTCCGAGAAAAGGGGCGAAAATTCCGAAAATACAAGTGATGACTAAAAAAAGTCATCAGTTCTTTTAAGGATAGGGTGCTCAAATTTCGGGATTGACCCCGGGCGCAAAAGACCCTAGCTACGCCAGTGCTCTGTTGCTATAGTTAACGTTGTAACTTGTAGATGTATGCTATTGACTATTTTCTGTAACAAGTTGCGATGTATCAGCTTGAATATTAATAAGCGAATATATAATTATTATATCATAATTTATCTTATACTACATTTATACCCTTGCTCTCTCTTATTCCAACTATAATGTACTGCCATGCTTTGTAGCTGTAACCCGTAAAAATTACGGTCTATTTTAATCAACGACGTCTTAGTAAATACAATTTCAAGGAATATACTTACTTACTTACTTCTAGCACGTCATTGGTTAGATGGAGACTCTTGCGATATGTAGACCGCACCAATAACAACGAACACCGCCCCGTTTGCAAAAGTTACAATCAAAAACTTAAATAAGACCCATTGCTGCTCTTTTCTGGCCAGTCTACATTACCTGCCTGCTCTTCTTGACCGTATTCGCCGCTCTGCTCTGTGTCTTATAGGTCCCATCCGAAATACTCCTCTGCGTTTATGCGGGATAGGCCTACACTTCACTGGGTCCCAATTCGGAAAACGCATCATTTACAGAATAGCTGCCCTAGTTTGGAAATGCCTTCTAGTTACTATAGGCCTACACCAGCGCTGTCCAACCCGCGGCCCGCCGGATGATTTCATGCGGCCCAACTGAGCATTCTGAACTTTTATAGTTTATCTGAACATGATACGAAATGCAACTTTTGCAAAGCCACTGAGCAGTGTTATTAAATCTAGACATCAGTTAAGAGACGCTTTTCAGTGTGAAATTATGTTTGTCTAACAGATAATAATCAAGTAATGTAGAGGGCGTTTTCATTGTAAAATAGGAGCATTCGTCGAACAATGACTAAAAAAAGTAATCAGCTTTTGGGAGCTCACATAATGGGCATTGCTTTTGATTTTAATGGTGCTGCCCGCGGCTTCCGGAATAATTGTTTGGTGGCCCGCGGTGCGAAAAGGACAACATTGCACTACATGTACACCATCTTATTTGTGCAAAATTTGTCCCTATCGGCTATCGCTGTCACGTCGGGTCGCCAAGCCCTTCGTTCTTCTTTTAATGACCAGCTCCTTATAACCCGCCTGTAACACTTCTACTCGGCAGTACCGTGCTTTTCTGTAGTTGGCCCCTTAATCTGGAATGGGCTTCCATTGGAGATATGTCTGTTGCATATGAATAGCAGGATTGCCATTCTCAGACTTCTAAAATCTAAATTGTATTGGCGTGGTAGGGCTGGGAGCGCTTCGGAGTAGAAATGAATGAACCTCACATCAACCACTGCCTTCCAATTACCTGGCTTGTATTTTAATCGTAATAGTAACACTGTGCTTTTCTGAAACCATTTTAGCTTTGGGGCAACTTAATGACGATAGGAATACTGGATTACATTGTGGGTGTCGAATTGTAGAACAGACAACCTTACGTGTCTGCACGATAGCGTCGCTGACAAGATACCGGTATCTGTTCTTCCTGGTCAGTTTATGTCACTCGAAGATCAGTGCAAAGATGTCTACGGCTGGACCTCATTTGTCTGCTCTGTAAGCTGATTCAACCAAATCTATTAACCGAAGCATTCCTCAAACTATTCTAGGCAGTTCTCTTCTTATCTACAGCGCACCTTTTGGTCAAGTTAGATGCTACCTCTATGATTTTGATTCAGAGGTCTGTTTTAGCCTTTACCGTTCGCCCTTTCGTTCTGTGGATCACCATGGACCCGTTTTGTAAAGCCTCAGCGATTGCTGATCGCAGATAATGAATAGGCCTACGGTCGGCCTACATATACACGGTGTCCCAAAAACAAGTGAGACCCTTTTTGTTTTCGTGATATATTTGCTAATTCTAAATGTAACTCTATACAATTTTAGAGCGTGAAAGAGAAATAAATTATAAACGTTTCCTGAAAATGTTGTAAAATTCTATCAACAGATTCCGAAGTTATGCACATTAAAATATGGGTAAGGAAAATTTGAAGTTTCCAACATGTAAAAGATAGGACCTATACTTTCTAAATGATTTACCGGTACTTAAAATTAATAAATATGACGTCATATGTCAGTCATCCATTTAAGCTGACAATAATAAAAATGAGTTTGAAGTCTTGGCTGCACTTAGAATATCTTTGTCGATCCAAACCGGGGCCAAAATTAATGATGCTAACTTTCGTGACGTTTGGCACGGCGAAGACTTGCTGCCGGGCAGGACATTTTTCATATTCCAGCCGGACAGTGCTCCTGCTCATCGAGCCAAAGAAACTGTTGATATGCTTTCTAGAGAAACTCCAGGCTTTATTTCACCAACTCTTTGGCCCCAATAGCTCTGATATCAATCCACTGGACTACAAGATCTGGAGCGTTCTTCGAAGACGTCTTTATCAAACTCGCATACGTGACGTTGACCACCTCAAGCAGCGGATTGTGGAAGAATAGATTCATTTTGATCAAGGTGAAAATGCTATCAATGAATGGCGAAAGTGCCTTAGAGCATGCATTCGATTTAATGGCAGGTACTTTGAACATCAGCTTCGAAGAATAACACTCGCTCAAATTATTAATTTCCTATCTTTCACGTGTTGAAAACTTAAGATTTTCTTTGCCCAAATTTGAATGTAGCCTACATAACTTCAGCCTTTGCTGATAGAATTTGATAAAATTTTCAGGAAACAATGATAACTTATCCATCTTTCATGCACTAAAAATGTAGTTTTATTTAGAATTAGCAAATATATCGCAAAAACAAAAAAGGGGCTCACTTGTTTTGGGACATCGTGTAGTTAGACCTAGGATCTATACGACTATGCTGCTCGACTTCAATTAGGCCTAATTTCCGAGGTGGCTCTATAATAATATAATTTTTACGCTCTACTGACGTGTAAGACGTGCTAAAATCATTTGCAAAAAAGTGAAATTTATTAGCGTTATTGTTGAAACGTGTGAAATGAGCCATTATAGACATCGCCATATTTCAGTCTAATGTAATATAAATTAAGAAACGCTAATAAAAGGAAAACTTAAATTGAGTAGCGTTCCACAGTCAGCTAGTGAGCGAGTTATCCCTTTCGGTCGTTCTTGTTGTCGGTGGGAGCTGACGACGCTCCCCATATCCAATAATCCTTGGGATCCTCTCTCTTCGGCAAAACAATTGCGCTATAAAACCCGTTTAACTTAGCCCGTAAGATATTACGGGCTATTTCAATCAACTACATACGCGAATGACAGCGGGCCCACAGTGAATACAATTTCAATTGCGCTCGCTCAACTATGTGTAATATAGGCGTTCGCCAAAACGTGATCTAGCTCCGAGTGCGTTATTGGAGCTTACCCAATGATGTATATATGGGCGAAAATTGCTCTGGCTCCGAGAGCGTTATTGCTGGTCGATCGATCGATTATTAAGTGAATCATATATGTTGATATTGCCATCTGATGTCTTGTCTTGGCGGATCCTAGGTTACCATATCTATCATTCTTTCATTCACTTCAATAATGTATTACTGTACCTTTGTCCAGGCGAAATTGTTTCATCCTAAAGATCTATTCTGCACTATTCTGTATTGTTTGAAATCAGTCAAGAAAGTGTGTGAGACAGCTAGTTATCTTGTGCCTGTCCTCGGAACTCCTTGTGGTGATCGAATGGTCAGTCTACTTACTGAAATTAACCTACACACAACAGTTGATTATAAACAATGATTATCTTGTGAGCTTCAATGTACATGTAAAGCTGCTTTTGGAGTACATGTAGGCCTAACCTCAACAGAAGCGCTCTCGACCCAATCAGATAGAAGCACTGTTAAGCGGCATAGTCTCCAGACGCTTGCGAAACACAGACGGAGATATAGAGGAGCAGCTCTCCATAATCGTTAATTGGAAAGGATGACTCACCGTATCACATCTACAGGAAAAGCCAGGCCTCCAGCCTCCATTCAAAGGGAAGATGGCTGCAGGCATTAGTCCAACTAAGAAGAAGGAACCTTGGGAATTGAGCTGTGGCGGATCTCATGCGAAGAGCAAGTATACGGCCTTAGCTAAGGAACCGAACGCGAGAAGACATGTTGACTGACCTATGCAATGCATGTGTGTGCCATGTTCTATCTTTTCTTCCAACACGTCACCTTACAGTAACTATCGTCGTTTCATGCCATTCACGCAAATATATAAATTTTTTATTTTTAATCATCTTTTGAATGCGTTGAACAAACAATAATTATATTGCTAACTGAAGACAAGTTACATACTTCAAACAGCATTACTGCGTAGCCTACATTAGCCTACATTGGGTGCACAGATCTGTAAAAACGGAGATTGTCTGAATAAAACTGAAGTCTTGAAGTCACTGAAAGAACTGGAACCCAGTACAAGTCACATTAGGAATGTTTCACCTCTTCGGAAACAGGCCATCGCGTCCATTCATCTTCAGAGAAGCCAGTCAAAACGGAATTCGGTCAGTCATTCCGCATTATGTCTGCCTATTGTTATGTGGTCAGTTAGTGCTGCTAGTCACTTATTCATTCATTTTTTGCTTAAATCTGTGAGTCAGTCAGTCCATCAAGACCAATCTATGTCAATTACTAGGTCTAAGTAGATAAATAAGTATTCAGACAGTCAACTAGCCGATCAGTCAAGCAGTACTCAGCAGATTTTGTTAGCCAACCAGCAAACCAGTCATTCATCCATCCAGTCATCAATTAAGACAACCATTGATTGAAGCATCCATCCCGCTGTTCGACTCTTCGTTAAAGTCAGTCATGCTTTCATCATGGTGCACAGAAAACGCTGGTAAAGTTCTTTCTAAGTAGAGTCGAATGTTTCTGTTGACTAGGTCGGGGGAAATGCAAGGAAGATATTAGCTCGATCTACTGGAGGATAGACGTCTACGCCAGACCAGACCTAAGCTAGAGACGCGCTGTTGCTATGGCTGCTCCGCTATTTGAGAGAACGCGAACAACTGGAATTCCTACTTGACCGATGTCACGGATAACGAGAACTAATAGTTTAACAATAAAATAAACCGAACTCAACAATTTGGCCGATATATATAGCAATGAGAAAAGCACAAAGCTAAATTAAATAAAGTTAACCAGAAATATTCATTTGAAAGAATGCATGCTGGCAAACACTGATAGGTAATCCCCGCATTCCCACTTTTGGCTAGTATCAAGATATGCATACAGACATACATGTATATAGAGCTGCAAATCTGCAATGCTGACATGTACAGCATTGTGCATGTACTTAGGAATTATAAACGACGCAAAAGTGCATTGTTTTGCAAGTGGCATTTCGGCGTATATAGGCCCAATATTATATTATATATTATAATTTCATAACTTTCTGAACCTTCATTAAGGGAGCCTCAAATTTTGCTTTTGACTTGAGTTGAGGCGCTTCGTGGTTGACTCATGGCCGAACCTAAGAAAATCGCTTGACTCCAGATATCTTCTAGTTCAAGTTCAATAGTTTATTGAACCCAGACAAAATGCAATTATGTGACAATTCAATTAGTAAGCTTACAGGATAACTCAAAACATGTGCAGACTCGAGAGATAATAAGGTCCAAACAACATAAATCTTATGCAAACATTGTAATGTAACGCATTAAATTAATTCTCCGACCGGAACCCATGAATATCCGGATCGCCCTTAAAAAACTATTGCATCCTTCTCAGAGACGTGGGGAGTAACTCACAACCGGGATAAAAGACACTAATTTTGAAGCTTACTCAGTAGTCGGTCACAAGATCGGGCAGAAGCCATAGTGGGCCGGAAAGTGGAGTAAAACGGAGCTCTGGAGCCTCTGGTGCATTGCTAGGAGCAACTACCCGTTCTCTGCTCGGAAACCACGGACATCGCCTTGAATGCTAACCTATCCCAATTTCGCTAATTCTAATTTTATTTAAAAGTTTGCTAATTCTCACTAAAAGTCCATAATTCGTTCTTATTTACCACATTATAATTTTACTAACTTTTTTCCGGCAGTGATCACTGTTCCCAATAAATATCAACCAGTGTGTAGCTTTTGATAGTCTTATTTCATGTGACAACTCACAAGTGTTGAATCGTGGAGTCAATTAACGGCATTGTTTGCACTAATTCCGACATGCGGCTATGTTCGCTGTACGGATTACGCAGAACAATGCAAACATTGGAAAATCCTGTTTGAAAAATTATTGTATTTGTAATTATCTGATAAACCACCTAAATTAGTCTTAACTTTGAGAGGGAGCTTAATATGTTCTATTATTTCTATAGTTGAATACAAAATGGGTCGGGGCTTATTTCCGGAAACTTTTGTCCTACACTTGCTCCATAACTATGCTCACAATGCGTCCAAATTAATGTAGCTCTGGTTTTTGTAACTTTGTGTTAAAAGGCATCACAAATAACCTATATTTATACTAAATGTACTACTGTTTTATTAGTAACGTTCAAATACATTGCACTGCAACCTCGGGTCTATGCACAACGGCGAGGGTTAAACACGCAAACTGTTCTTCAACGGAGAGTTACACTTTGGCGACGGAAAGAAATATGATTAATAAGGCAATCTACACAAATTTCTTTCGATTATCTTCTTGCAGCATTCGCCAATTAAAATCTGTACTCAGGTAAGCTCATAATGTTCCTGTTCAACCATCGTGTAGCCTAAAGACAGTTCCTGTCGGAAATCATTTCTAGCCGTCTCAATGTTATTGCGTCCGACATTAAATTAGGCCTAACGCAGTGTTTGATATTCAAAGCACAAATAATTATTATGTAATGTAATGTGATGTAAAACTTTATTACCTAAGCTTATGATGAACTCTATTACCTAAGCTTATGATCTTTTACAGACAGCTCTGAACTCCAACTGTAGTGCTATATGAAAGCAAGTAACAGTAGTGCAACTAAGATCCAAAATCCGTTTTTTACGCATTTTATACAGCATAACTGCGTACATTACATTGGTTGCATAGATCTGTAAAACGAGACTGTCTGAATAAGACTGAGGTTCTGAAGTCACTGAATGAAATCAGACCCAGTATAATACGCGCTAAACGGATCTCACCTCTTCAGAACCACGTTATCGAGTCGATTCCATTTCCCTCTTTTCAGTGGCCACTGTAAATCAGGGTACATATATATATATATATATATATATATATAAATGAATACTGGGATAATGTCCTCCACGACTATAGGCCCTGGGGAACGTCGTAACGAATGTTAGATCATTGGCTGCCAAATGTAGCCAGTTTAGCCACTTCATGTAGGTCCCTCTGACGAAATTTCCTTCTCGTTATTACAGGTTACATGACTTTCACTTAAGTCATGCATAGAAGTTTGAAATTATGGAAATACGATTTCAATAGTATGATGTTTTAATAATGTTAAAGGCCCCCTTAATTTCTCAAACAACTCTCCTCCGATTTCTTAGATGGATCATTTGCTCCGCGGGTTAGCCACCCGCAATGCAGAAGGAGACGCTCGGAAGATCAGTATAATATTAATTGCGGTTAACTGCTATTCTACGAATCGTATGACTGAGTGCACCAAAGCACTGTGCCCTGCCTAGATTTATAGCAGGTAGTTAACAGTCTACGACTACAATCATTGGGCACAGAACAGACAGACAAATAAGCAGTAGACAGACAAACAGATAGACAGACAGATAAAAAAAAGCCCGTCTCTCTATATCTGGATATAGAGAGGTATTCCACCTGCATTTGTCTGCCCGTTTTTAAGTGTCTCTGTGCTCTTTGTGACCTCTTATTATATACTATACCTGAGTTTAGCATCCTGTCTTCCACAGAGAACGGCTCATCTTAAGCGAACCATTACAGGAAACGTTTACTTTAACAACAACGTAATCTACAGGCCTCAGGTGCAGTCATTGTACACATATTCATCTTCAGTTCACAACAAAAGCATTAGTTACATTTTACGCATTAGGTTCGTCTAGAGTTTCTATAGACACAGACTTGTAGTCATTCTACAGATATCATCCATCTTCAGTTCACAACAATTGCAATAGGTGCATTTGAAGCATTAGGTTCGTCTAGAATGTCTATAGATACAGACTTGTAGTCATGATCTTCAGTTCATGACAAGAGCATTAGGTGCATTTAAAGCATTAGGTTCGTCTAGAATGTCTATAGATACAGACTTGACGTTGCAGCTTTCATTTCTCGTCGCAACGATGCTCCAGTATCATCATCGATCGAGGCTGAACTGTGATGTTGTGATGGTGAAGTGGTTGTTGGTCGGTGTCCTTGCCGTTCTGTCTGTCGCATCCGGTAAAAGCACTCGACTATAGGCCTAATTAAGTCCATTCTGCTATTATATT
Source organism: Dendrobaena attemsi (assembly GCA_034693945.1). Taxonomy (NCBI): domain Eukaryota; kingdom Metazoa; phylum Annelida; class Clitellata; order Crassiclitellata; family Lumbricidae; genus Dendrobaena; species Dendrobaena attemsi. The sequence goes on from JAQFXW010002147.1 coordinate 9,128, forward strand.
CGCCTCCATGTCAATCAGCTTCGTTATTAAGGCGTTGTAAAATAAACGTGTGATATACATACATCTTCGCCTCTACTATGTTCATGGAAACCACGTAATCATAATTATGTCCATATAGTAACTCGAGTGAGTAGTGGTCACGAGGAGGGGAAGAAGGAAGAGGTGGAAGAGGACGATGATTCGATGATGACATATAATTAGTCTCTGTCGTGTCGTACGATTTTATTGCATTGCTCTGTAGGTCTGTGTGTTCCCTTTTTTTCTTGTCTCAAAATTCGTTAATTCATCTAAATGTTCATTGGTTGCATTACTCGAAATAAAAGAAATAATCATAGTTGTTCCGCTTCATGACATAATGAATCGCTTGTCGCAATAAGACAAATTTTGGGTAAAATATGCGGAAAATCCAGAGGACGCAGGCGCCCCCACTTCGGACGCCCATAGTCCCATACATGTATGATATGCGTGTACTTTATGGTAATGAAAATTATAATAATTATAGTTGCATTGTATTGCGTGATGTATATTTTACCCCTACCTTAATTAATGCCACTTTCTTTACCCCAACTCACACCATTATCTCTACATTTGCCGTGTAATTCGCCGGAGTCATATTACGAGCGTTTTGCGAATACGTCAACAGAGGTCCTGAAGTTTTACTCGTGGTAGCGTCTTTCTGTCTCTACAGCTGCCTCTTTGGACAGGAGTGACATTAAATGGCTTCAGGAGATGGTTGTGGATGCAGTCAGCGAAGACCATATTGCGTACAGTGAGATGGCGGAGCTTCATGGACTAGACGAGATGGATGTTGTCCTTCTTGCCAACGATGGACAACGTCAATCGATCATCGGCGAAGAACATCTCGTGAGTTTTCGCCAATACCATGCTTGCAACGCTCGTCATTATATTACTTTACTTTTATTTATTTATTAACATATTTCAATACCGCCCTTCATGTCCATTTACTATTCAGAGAATCAGAGGCGGTCCCGATCACAGCCCGAAGGTCTGTCGGAATCAGCACACCGAAGCACCTCAAACAATTGTGAGTGAATGACTTGCTCAAGGTCCTTGCGCGACGGGTGGGATTCGAATGTTGCCACCTTTCGGTGGCAACGTTCCTTTCACCACCACATTACCACGCCCTACAAGTTCTAGTAGAATAAAGAACAACTTAGAGGTGAGAGGTTAGTCAAAGTGTTTGACTTGAATACAAGCTGTTGTAAGTTGAATTGCTCGCAAGAATTTTGTTTCGACGTTCCTACTCCACGTGCGAATGCTTACCAACACAACGATAATCTGTATAGGTCCTAGAATGTGGACGAGATCATAGGAAGACGAGGAGTAGGAATTATCGGCCTTCTTTATGTGACCATGCATGCCACTTTATACACTCGGTTAAATAGCTACCTATCCTTCTTCTGACATGAAAGTGATCGACCTACGTACGAATATGTTGATCGTTAAATTTAAATTAAGGTCTAAGTCCGTGAAGAACGATTTCATCACAGCACCTCTCCGGCCTACATTGCATGAGCATCGACCATACACTGCTGCGTCAAGCTTGTTCCTCTAACTAATAACTTTTTTGCCATTTTGATTCTTATGTGTTGGCTTTGAGTACAAGATCAGGACTCGACAATGCAATAGCAATGTTAAAACTGCAAGCCATCTTACAGTGATACCTTTCTACGTAACTTTTCTACGTCACTTTAGGTGACCCATTCTAAACGAGATAATATCCCTTTTGGGTCTTCCTGTTAGCTTTGAGCAAAGACAAACCTGTGTTGAACTTTTCCTTGTTTTTAGATGTTCCATTGTCTTCTTGTTATTGTTCAATAAAAACAATTGAATTGAATTAAAAAAAGATAACTGAACTAACAGGTTGGCCCACTCTCTTGTACTAGGAGGTTCATTAACTCGGGTGGTTTTTGGGCCTACCTGTGAGTGGAAAGATCTTGCTGCTGGGTAGATCACTCTTTTGATGATGTTGACTCAATGACATGTTGCAAATTATATAACTGCAGTACATAATAATTTATGATTTCATTTGCAGAGAGCTGAAAAGCGTAACAAACTAACGGGCATAACAGGAGAAAATGATCCGAAGGTGGAAGTTGATTCCAACGACGAAGAAGTCGATGACAACGACGAAGAAGTCGATGACAACGACGAAGAAGTTGATGACAACGACAAAGAAGAAAAAGAAGAAGAAGTAGAAGACAATCTTCAGTCCAGGAAGCGTAGAGATTACGGTATCTATTAATGTAATTCACAAAGACGCCTATTAGGCCTATTAGGCTTGAAACTCACATATGTCGACGCGAAATGCTTTAGTCGGATATGCAAGTCGGTTCGCTAAAGCATCCTGCAATTCGTGAAACGTACTTTAATTTGATTCTTTTAGGACTGATATTGTTCTGAGATTATTGAGAAATTATATCGCTCAGACTCGCTCACAACTACTCTACATGTAACCTACTCGGTGGTATCATTTTGTTGAAGCTTGGTCAATGTAATATTACAAAGAGGTTTAATTGAAGGCTAATGATTATTAGCATTATTTATCTTCTTGTGCCATCACTAGATTCATTTCAAATTGCTGGACATACAGCGAATAAGTAATGTTTCTGACTCCTGGCTTTATTGGTAGGCCATAGAATCAAATTCACCCCAGTTCTTTGATCTCAAGCGCTTTCCCCACATTAAATTTTATGTTTCACTGCAGGTGTTTTACCATAAGCGCATTACTGAGATCATTCCATGGTAGAACTTCCCTCTAATTGAAAAGATTTCACCGATATGAACAATAATAGTACTTGTGACAGCTATGTGAGTAAAATCTGTTATACATGTAATTGTTACGCAAAATTTGCTAAGCATGAGCGAAATCACAAACGTACTGTTATACAATACAAATGGCCACCAAACTTCCAACAAACGACAGAGTTGACTTAAATCAAATCCTAATCCGATTTATTTAATATAAAAGGTCTTGGAATAAGCACCAAACTGGAAATTACCGATTATGCCTGTAAATCAAGCATATCTGGAGTCTAGGACTCATGAAAAGCAAAGCTGCAGTATCGCATGGAGGCATTGGCACTAGTGCTAAGGAGAACATAGTTTTCTCTTTACGTTCTTACTTCTGATGTGATGCTGCTGCTGCTGCTGCTCAGAAGAAGCAGGAATCCCGATGGATTGATGACGATAATGATGACTGCTTAAGAATGAAACCAAACATTTCGATGTTGATGAAGATGCTCTTGATGATAATGACTTGACAGAAAAATGACAACAGCGATGTCAATGTCTGCAAAAGGCAACAACACCGTGATGCTAGTCACGATGACATAAATGTTACTTAAAATGTAAGATACTACCTATAATTGCTTCAAGTTGCAGACGCTGTTAGCATGGACAGCTTCATTGCACTATAACGCCTCTGTTGACCTAATTGCTTGTCTTGTTGGTTTGTCTTTTCATGTTCCCGACATACACAAAACTTGTCAATACACATACAAACACAAACACACAAATGCACACATAATTATGTGCAAACAAACACACACACATCCATGTACATGAACACAGTTGAAATGACTCCTTCAACAAGCGATAGTGTGCATCGATCGCATCACCCAATGACATCATTCCATAATTTCACATCCAATGATTCCTTGAGGGCCGTTGTCGATTTGTTGGTTGTCGTCAACGAAGACCTATTCAAAAGATTCCTGCTACGTCATAAGAACAATGAAACAGAAGCCTTAGCAGATCTCAACGAGTACTATAACTTCGTCATTACTCTGGTCAGTAAATGCAGAACGGTGTCATTAGGTCTACTTGATCAGATCATCATCATCAGTCGAGGAAAAATGTCTTCGTATGACGCTACTTAGGCCTAATCATAGCTCGTTGATCTGTTTCCTGTTGCTTTCTTTCACAACCCAAAAGCTATCGCCTTGTAATTCCCTACAGTTATATAGGCTTAATCCAACGTAGTGATATAGGCTACATGTATGGGATTACCATTATAATTATTTCAGGAAGCATCAATCTAGGATTGGTGTCATCCGAGTTTACAGTATTGTGCGTGACGTCATCAAAATCGATTGAAGTGTCCCAAATGTAGGCCATTGTAATTATGATGGCTATGGTCGCAACTCAGTGTCACATCTACATTAGATTTACATATCGCCTTTATATAATACTAATATAACACTATATTACGTAACAAGGTAGGTAAAGGTAAAGGTAAAGTCCAACCACGGGCCTATAGGCCCATTGGGAGACGCTCATTTCCTTTTCCTAGGCCCTGAGCCGGCAATGGACGAGTCACGTGTGCGCAAACAACTTGCCCAAGGTCGTTACACGGGATCGAACCATGCATCGCCTGCTCCGTGAGCCGACGCG
>JAQFXW010002148.1:0-13541 GCA_034693945.1 Dendrobaena attemsi
CGATTAAATCCTCCTACACTTTCAGATTGAAGACATAGTTTCAGTACAGTGTTAAGTAAGTGGCTGTGCCTAATTGTACATACATTTAAATTAGAATTACAATGCTCTGTGTATTGATAGCACATTATAATAGTTAACCAAGTTAACGTATTACTCTATTATTTTGTTCTATTTGAGCGGACTCTGAAAGAAGCCTTCAAATATCTTCTTTATAAAAGCAACTTCCATTGTAATACTGTACTAAAATGTACAATGAGAGCGATTATAGCCATTTACGATTGTCCAAATAGTAAAATTATCTTTTAGAGTTTATTGCAAAATGGTTTTCACAGCTGATGATATCGCCAGTCACGATTCGTTTTACTAAAAATTATACTGTTCTATGTGACGATGAAACATAATAACAATCAACATTTTCTAGTTGTATCTGTAACATTTTGTTCTATTTGAACAAATTCCGAAAGTTGCCTTTAAATTATATTTTTTCCTATTAAAATATTCCATTTATGCGATCATTCAAAGTTACCGATAGCTACATAAATGTTTTCTAAACATTATTTCCCTATTATGTTTCACCAAAAGCTTTTTGTTACAAAATTCTGAAGCGCTAAACTTTCTTTTTCGATTTTCTCCGTTTGGCCAAAATGTCACTTAGAACAGTATAATTCTCAGGCGACGACTAGTTGGAGAAAATGCTAAACCATAAAAGGTATGCCAAAGTAAACCCACTAGATTCACATGAACCACAAGATATGTACGAGCCCACAGCTGCCGCCTCTACCACTTCTCCTCTTGCTATGGTGATGCTAATGTTGACATATGGCAATTATGGGATGTTAACAGAAGGAGAGGCAATAGTCACCTGATACTTTTAGAGTCAGTTCAGTCTCCACAGTGACAGGTCTTGTTAGCATCACTCCACCTTTTCCTGTCCAGACAAAAGTCATCCATGCTGAGCTGGATGGTGCAAGGTAAGTATCTGGAATGACTCTTCCACACAATCTTTTATGAATTATCTTCTCTCCTTTGTTAGAATAACCGCCGAATGCAAGGTAAGCGATATCACAACGACCATCAACAGACGGCTCTGGAAGATCTACCTTTACTACTCGTATCCAGACTCTTTCCAAATAATTCCCAACAATTGCCCAGTTGCATTCTGTGTAAGAGCTGTTGGAAGATAGAGCAAATTTTGGCAGAGAGATGTTGATGCTTCTGACGCTGTGCACATAACCATCACAATCTAAAGCAATGTGGAAAAACATTAGCTTTTAACAACTTGTTGAAATAACACTTTTGTGTACATATTTGCTTAACTCAATGGCATAACCTGAGTCAAAATGGAACCCAGGCAGCAAACCAATTCAATTTTTAGGGCTAATCACGATAAAATTTTAAGTTGGAGAATAACACGAAGAACGTATAAAATGCAAGATTTTGAGCTACAGGCTATAAATAGGCCCACACTATAGGCCTAGGCATAACTATCCCGTTACAGCCTATATAAATTAATAATATTAGACTTATTTTGGGCATGTTTTGAAACGATGGTAGGATTTATAAGATTGGTAACGCGAGATCTAAAAAAACTAAAATAACATGCATCAATTGCGTCGTGTCTGATCACTACTGTGTTTGAATTTATCAACAATACTGTGGAGACTGTAAATCTGCAGCAAATCTCGCTCGATGGAAATTAAAGAGGGATGTGAGATGCTTGTGTCCCATGCATGCTACGCCGGTGGTCCAGCTCCATATATATAGATGACGATGTCCCTGGTAAATTCCTCTACTCTATGTTTCTCTGCCTCTCCGTCTCTCTTTATCTCGTCTCTCTCTTTCTCTTTGTGAAGCCCACACATTCCCACACAATGTACGTTAAGGTACTTATTCATGTATGTAGTAAATAGCATAAACATACAGTGTTGACTTAGGCTAGGCCTATGCTGTAAAATTCTTCATTAAGGCACAGAATAGAATATGTGTATAGTCAAATGCATTTGGCCTATATATTCTGTGATTATGGTTTAACATAATCTGTAAGTTTTTAATATGTGTATAATCAAATGCATGCGTATAAAGCACTTTTCTCTGAGCTGTCTGGCACAGAATTTGATGGCAAGCAATGACTAAATGTAGAAGCAAGTTGTTCTTATTCTAAAAACTAATTACCATTGCAATTGCAACCCGGGCCAAAATAATTGCAGGCCGGGCACTGACAAAAATTTCCCTGTCGTGGTTACGCCACTGGCTGAACTACTTATTAAGTACTAGCTGTACCCCTAAAAAATTACGGGCAGTTTTAATCAACGACCACAATTTGATGCGACTAATACGGCTAATAATATTTAATGCGCTCGGTGAGTTACTAGCGCGGTATAAATCTCGGCGCACGCTAGAAACTTTTCTTCTCGCTTTGGCACTGTTAGCAGCCGGAAGTTGGTTACATCGGTGGTTACAATTAGCATATCATTAGCATATAAGCAAATTATGTTGATTGATGCCAAGTTGCAAAAACTCTTAACACTACTGTAACACTGTTCATGGACCACATTCAAGATGTTTCAATCATTAATATGCACAATTTCAAACAAAGTCTATAATTATTTACTAACAACTTTAAAATTTCATAGGAAACCGTAAAGCTCTCGTCACTCAACAAATTGATTTCCTATCTTAAAAAACCAACCTTTGAACAGCATTTTGAGTTGTGCAACATACAGCGAACATTAATTTAAGTTGCCTTGGCAGAGTGCTTAAAAGTTGTGTGAGTCACCTATCATCTGACAAAGAAAGCCAGTGATTTCTATGAGCTGGACTCAATATAATATATACATTATACAGTACGCAGTGGACTCAACTGACTCATTGCTATAAACTGATCTGTTGTGCACTTGAATTGCTGCTGTACTTATCTCCCTAAAATCAGTCAGTACATGCGTACAATAACCTGGGACTAATCACTATCCATAACTATGTGAGTTTAATTAGTTAATTCTACTTATACTTTACAACTATCTTAGCACGAGAGACATCACCAAGTCAATTCCACTTCTCAAAATCGTGATAGTGAGTTCAAAGAGGTTCAGATACCAGTACTTGTCGAATCTGATGTTGAATCTCCTGCATCCACTTTTTCAGTCTACAAAGTTAATCAAAAGTTCTATTCAACACAGAAAAGAAGGTTGAGCACTGAGCATTGAACAAGAGCTTATTTCAGAGTCAGGTTTTCGTACCAATCTACGAAACCTAGTCTTCAACTAAATCAAATAGGCTACTGCAAAATTTGAAACATTGGTTAAGTCACATCAATAAAGTCACAAAGAAGCTGGCTGGACTGGGAGCGCCTCTGAGTAGGTTCTTGAAGGGGCACTGTATAAATGCTCAGAATGAATGAATGAATGAACACGTTCACCATTAGAATATAGATATTAAAGTAAACATATCCGTGTAATTGCCCTTGCATGGGTGGATGTTTACGTAACAGAAACATATTCAGGAGACAAGGCTTGAGGCAAAACAATTTAAGAATTAAGCTTGACACAGTCGAGCTGTAAAACCACGTTTTACTGAAAACTAACTTTTGCAAATAAAGTACATAAAGTACAGATTTGCTAGGACACATGTGCTGGTTAGGATGTGTTTTTAAAAATAAATATATTTTGACAAATTTCAGCATAAATATGGTGCAACAGATGCCATTATTACTAATAAAACAAGAGACTATTAATATTAAGCGCCACCCTAAAATAAACATGATTTAAAAATGGTGCCACCCTAAAATAAACATGATTTAAAAATATTGATAGACCCCCATCCCACACACTCTGGTGTCTATGTTGCACATAGGCGCCGAGTTCACCCCAAAAGTGTGAAGGCCAAAAGCAGGGCCTTTTTAAATGAATTCTTAGAACAGCACAATTCTAGCCCCTAACGATGGGGTCTGGGGTGAGTGTTGTAGGCTCCTCCAGCGGGGTCTGGTGCTGAACCCCAGAAACAAACGAAATTTTTATAATTCGATGCCATATGGAGTGCATTCTGGGCTCCTATTTACTTACAATCTGATTTTGACCATCCGACTATAAAAACTAGGGTAAAAATCGGTTCCCCAGTTTTTCCACTAGTGCATGCTGCACAGTCTCTTAAGACTTAAGTGATATTGATTGACCCAGCGGGGTCTGGAACTCCGCCCCAGAAGCCTGCGGAATTTTGATAATTTGATGCCAAATGGAGTACATTTTGGGCTCTTATTTACTTATTAATGATTATTTTGACCCTCCAACTATAACTGTGGTAAAAAAAGACACCAAAGGTTTTCCACCAGTGCATGCTGCACATCCGGTTAAGTGATATGATATAACTGATATCAACCCAAGATATTAGCCCAGTTAGCTACATTGGGAGCGCGTCGGCCGTGTGGTTGAACGGTACCGAGTACGAACCCAATGCCTGCTGACACTCAGAGATTTAACATCTCGGGCTAGCATAAAAGGCATGTGTGGAGCAATGGAATGGTCGATGCCTTGCGTCCGAAGGGTCGCGGGTTCGATTCAGACCCGAGAAACCGCGTAGGGACTTGATCATGTCCTTCACCTACAGTTGCTCGTGGCGCTTCAGCGTGAAAACTCCGACACTCCCCAGGGCTCTAGTCGGGACTGCTTCTGAGTAGTGGACTTGAAGGGGTGGTATAGAAATGCGTAAATAAATAAGAGTGGAGCGGAGCCAGTAGCTATATGGCCAACGAAATTTTGATGATTTGATGCCAAATGAAGTACAAATACAAAGGCCTAATTAAGCTTCTAATAAAACTATGGACTACGAGCAAGTAGCTTTCCCAAACAGCCACCTGACTTTTCTGAAGACCTTTTGATTAGTCATTCACTTAAATTTCCTGATTTTCTTCCGATTTTTAAAATAATCTTCCAAAAATTATTTTGTCAGTGATTTCTGTGAGGGTCCAAGCATAGGCGGGCCTCGCAGGGACAATCTCTGTCAGGGCCCGACCCTCACGGGCCTCGAAAACTCGGCGCCCGTGCTGTTGTAGGAGGCTGAGTAAAAGCAGAAGGCAAACCTAGATCCAATGCTCTTTGTGTCCATTATCCTAACACAAGAAATTCTATATTATGTCTGATTCATTGTGTTGTTCTCAATCTCCTTTCTATTTAATCTTCCCTCCTCTTCTGCTCTCCAGTTTTAACAATATTCCATTTCCCTTCTAATTGCTTTTCCCATATCTCCATGTAAACCTTCCCTCCTAGGGCCTTTACCACCAGTGATGTGGTCTCGAGACCGCGGTCTTGGTCTCAAGACCGAAAAATGCGGTCTCGGTCTTGGTCTCGGTCTTGAGGGTGCGGTCTTGGTCTCGGTCTTGGAGGTGCGGTCTTGATCCTGGTCTTGAAGGTGCGGTCTTGGTATTGAATGGCTGGTCTCAGTTTAGGCGGTTGGTCTTGGTCTTGCACCTTTTGATTTTGGGCATTGGGTGATTGAGAGTGTAGATTTTGGTACATTGTTATTATCATTTACGACCATGGTGTAGTCGATTTTTGGGTGTATAGGCCGGGAATCATGGGCGCCCGCAGCGTAGGTCAAGGGGGGTCACGTGACCTCCCCTGGAAAATCTAATACTTTTCTAATATTGTAATATAACTTTACTAGTCCTATTTTTTGCCTTAAGTGGATTCCCTTGTATCATCTCTGTCAAATCGTCTCTCTGAAGACCAGCGGCGGATCTAAAAATTCAGTAAGGGGGGGCCCAAAAATTTCGCAACTCATCTTCCCAAAAATGTAATGTTATTTTGTCATCAATCACACATTTTGTTATTCCCTTGATAAAAATATGTCACGGTTAAATTGGGGTAAGCATTAAAGTTACGGTTTAGTTAAGACCTTAAAGAGGACATTCGCGCGGGAGCACAAAAATTTTTTGACCTTTTTTTAATGCAGTATTATGTGACGCATGTTATTTGGACGCCACGGTAATTTATTTTGGAGTCCATGGATGCATAGTTAATTTATTTTTAAGTTCATTCACAAATTATGGGCGACGCCCATAATTTGTGAATGCGTATAATTAACAACAAGCGACTATGGGTCTTTGCTCTAAACAAATGTCAGCACCGTGCGCACTGCGCACACACTATTTATGTAGCGCAATAGTAACTAGAAAATGTCTGCAGTATAACAAACAATTTGATATAAATAGAAAAGAAGCTACCGCACTTGTTACAGTTGTTTCATTCTTTTGGATTTCATTTTAATTTATTATTAATTTTAAATGGGTTACCGTTGAAATTAGGGTTAGGGTTATGTCTAAGGGGGACCCGGGCCCTCCGGCCCTCCCCCTAGATCCGCCACTGGGGGGAAGTGCCGTTCCGCGAGTCGAACACCAGCTTCAACCTTCTCATTGTCTCATTTCGCTGGCAGATGGGCGTCCCCGACCACGAGGCGCCACTTACATGGATGGTTTCGTCATGCTTTTTGGAAGAATGTCTGTCTTATCGCGAAACTTCAGGCACAACAATTATAGCACACACGAGAATGCAGCAAATTCGCCAATTTGAGGTTTCGCATTGAGAACATCCAATGATACCGGGATGATCGTATCATTCCACAGACCAATTGTCTTTCTGTAGTGTATGCGGTCATACAACAGACAACTGGAGTACCAGTTGTCCGTGAACACTGCACGACCACTGTCCAGTAGAGGAAGTGCAAGATATATAACATATTACTATCTAATTGGCTGTTATAATCTAACTCTAGGCTACATCTGAATTACTGTCTAAAATGCTTTGGAAAACTTCTTCGCTTGTAAACTTGCGTTTCGCAGGTTTTCTATTGTCACTATAGCCTACGTTATGGTTTCTTGGCGTCATCAGACCGGAAGTATCCGGGGTAAAAGAATTTACCGCCCAAATATAGCCTTTGACATCCTCTGCTAATGTAATATGTGCCGTAGGCCTACTGCATGAAAAATGACACGCCAGCATTATACCTGAGTCATTACGTTTATTCCGGATTTATCCGGCGGTTAAGGGGTAAGGATTTTCGGCTGGCCGCTGGATATATCCGGCATGTGGCGGTAAAAATAAAGCAGAGATGAAGAAGACAGCTTAGGCAGATGATTTTCTCCATATATTTTCTGCCCATCATTGACTCAGCAGTCAGGATAATATTGTTTCGTCATTTCATGACGATACGCATGGCGTTGTAGGCCTAAGAGTTCATAACATAGGAAAGGCCTGGCCTTGCAGATGAGGTTCGTTTGACAACAGGCCCTGGTCCAATCTTTAGAGTTCAGACGTACCACCGCACATGTGTTACATGATTGTAGTGTGTGTCGGAAGTTAAATGTAGGGTCAATAGAAATAGATGACTAGTGTGAGTTCAGCCTGGTCGATTAGGCCTACATAGATGTGAGTAGGCAGATTGTCTTCATGGCTCGTTTTAATCAGGTTTCTTCTCATATTTTTAACATTGCCCCACTGCCGTTTCAGACTTTTATGGGTGTCGATATTCTTTATTTCAGAGTAGATGACTTTGAATATGGCATGGTTGATTTTGAGGGAAGGGAGGATGCTTTCTCTATTTTATTTCTTCGCATTAAGAAGTTTTGAGGCGCAGCATTTGTTTTATTTCAGGGGAAATGTACGGAGGATTGTGACAATTTCTTCAGGAAAGTATAGGTCCAGTCGACTAAGTGTTTCTGTTTGAACAACTTGAACGGCCATAATTATTTATGATGTATTGAATTTGAAGGTCTATGTAATAATACAGCTGGGTGCGGCAAGTCCAGCATATAGTCTACTTGTATATAGTTAGGTTGGTCTAGTGATGAGACGGTATTCAGAAATGCAGCTCTAGGCCTATACCCTACGGACATAACATTCGCGTGGTGTAAACCTTTTGGCCAAAACATATTTTGGAGCGACATTACGTCATAATGTGACATGATGTAGGCCTATCCTTAAATAACTTGGTTGCAGCGTCTAAAATAAAACTGGCATCGTAACCATGGAAACGTGTTCTTTTATTCTATTCTATTCTATTCTATTCTATTCATAGATTTATAAAGCGCCTCTTTCAGTAGGCCTACAACCTAATCAGAGACGCTCCCAGTGCGTTGGACCCCGTGAGAAAATTATAAGTTTTAAGACGGCGGGCAGAAACAGTAGTACTGCCAGTTAGGATCGCAGAACGAGTCAATGCAGGAAGGCCATTCCACAATAGTGGACCAACAGATGCATAGGCACAATGTTGGGAAGTAGCAGTTCTGGAACGAGGCACCAGAAGATCAAAACGGCCTAGAGAACGGAGTGGGCGATCAGAGGTAGCCGAAGTAGGACGCTGAATCAGGTCTTATGATGATGTAAATCTACGTATCATCCAATCAGCTGTTAGCTAGGTGCTTGTACCAGATTCTGGACTCCACATAAGGGTTAGAGGCAGAGGCAGCTCCATAAAACATGATTGGCACGTTACAGCAACGAACCGAATGTTGTGGCTCACGTCGGTGTCTTAACCAAGAGACTGCTGACATGAGACGGTATCCGAAAGTAGTAGGCTGTAATTGGTCAACAAAAAACTTCTTTCCTGTCATCTTTGATTTGAATACTATATACCTCAATGAACCGATCCAAAAATTAACACAGCCACACGTGAATGGCAACCAAGGGGCACGCATATCCATTACGGGTTCTAGAACCCGGCTGGCACGTATTTGTGTATCGAGTTCGGACCGCGGGGCTGCCCGAACCGCATTAATAGGATTTGGTGTGGTTGTGTTATGAGGAAAACAAGAAATTCCCTTCTACATGTGCAAGCGGGTTTAAAAACCGTTAGGCGAAGTCTTCTCGCTAATCTTAATTAATACTGTTACACTCATCTCTCTAATTCTCTGTCTAAAATCCAGCGGGTGTGGCGCGTAATTGAAGATCCGAATTTCTCAACTAGGTCAAAATTAATAGAAGCCAATTATTGACTGTATTTCATGACTGATATATTCCACATTGCCATTTAGTGCAATGCTTAATTGCCTGTTGTGTGCGATATTGTCCGACTTTCTTCCCGTTGCAAGGACGGATGGAATGATCAGCTGCAGCCGAATGCCGAGACAAAGACAGATGGTTCGAGTTAGGGAATTACAGTAGATTCTAAAACTTGAAACGTACGATTCTGATTTGACTAAGCGCCTGTGAATAAGCTGGTTCCCGCGACTCCGCTTTTGTGGGCACTATAGAAGTGTCGAGTTACGATTACGATTACAAGCTTTCACTAATCAATAAGGGCAGGAATAATGCTGGAAATATATCTAAAATCGATCATGGGCAGGTGGGACTGGCTATCGTTAATAGGCCTATGCATGACGCTGTTGCGAGCAGCGAGACAGGTTGAAGATGTGGTTTAACCTTGATTGACCCAACGTTCCGAACAGCGGCGGATCTAGAAATTCAGTAAGGGGGGCCCCAAAATGTTGCAACTCATCTTCCCAAAAATCTAATTTTATTTTGTCATCAATCACATTTTCTTATTTCCTTGATAAAAATACGTTACGGTTAAATTGGGGTAAGCACTGAAGTTAGGTTTTGGTTAAGAAGTTTAAAGAGGACATTGCGAAAAATTTTGACGTTTTTTAATGCAGTATCATGTGACACACGGTATTGGACGACGCGGTAATTTATTTTGGAGTCCATGGACGCATCGTTAATTTATTTTGGAATAGGCCTTTGCGCCAGATTGGAGGTGGTGGCATGAACGTCAGCGAACAGCGTTGGCTCAGCTAGGCCTATCTGACCTCCTCTTCTCCTTCTCTTTTTCTTTTGTTTGTTTTTATGGTTTTTGGTTTTCAGATTTGCGGTTTGGAATTACTTGAATAAGACTAATTAGACCTAGGTGGAGATTTCCGATATAAACAAAACAATTATTGATAGCCGTCTATTTTAGTTAGGCCTATATTACAATTGAAACTCTAATTCTGAGTTTATATAATTTAATCAATTTTTATTAAAAATAGTTTTAAACGGTAAGAAATTGATAACAACTAAACATACTAAGCATTTATCAAAACCGACTTCTCCATCTCTAATTATTATATTTTAACGTAGGTCTGCATAGCCAAACTCGTGTCGAAATAAAGTCTCACTCCGGGGAGAGTTTGTTTCGACAGGGGAGGAAATATACTCTCCCCCGGAGACTCTATATCAGAATAGAGTCTCCTGAAGGCGTAATTTATTCTGAAACAGATACTCCGGGGAGAATCTATTTCGAAATAGAGTCTCCGGGGGAGACTATTATGGAGGAGACTCTGTCAGGCAACACCGGCTACAGTCTGAAGGTGTGTTGGAGTTAACACGCCGAAGCGTAGCGAGCAATTGTGAGTTAAGGGCTTGCTCAAGGTTCCTACGTGCACGGTGGCTCGGGTGGGAATCGAACCCGCAACCCTTCGGACGCAAGGCGGCGACTATCCAACTGCTCCACGCACGCCTCACAATCTGTATTTTACACAATCTGAATTTATACTATTATAGTGGAAAGTACGCGTGTTAGAGCATAGAATGCAATAGCAACTGGTTTGTACAAGTATAGGCCTACACGTATAGACGCCTATAGTCTTAGATATCCAGTGTCACGCATATAGGTAGAACAAAGACTGTTCGCGTGATTATAGCATGTAGTCTATTCAATTGGGCTGAAAGGAACGGTCGATCGATAAGTAAGAAAAGCAAAAGTCAACAGAAAAACAGCTTTCACGACGGTGCAGAGAAAGCCGAAGCATGTGTCGAACAATGAGGAGCATCGATGCTTTCACCTGAAATTCACAGCAGCAGGGGATCCGACACGAAATGGTTGGGACAGGATAGTCTACATATTATATGGGTGGGAAAAAGGAATGCTCGGTGAAAATAAGTGCGCAATAAAGCTGCTTTTGAATAGAAGGTGACCGGAACAATTAGGACAACGTGCGTGCAGGCTGAAAGCAGTTGCGAAAATCCTCCTCAGTGAAAGAGCTGTAGGCATATAAGTAAATTTTGCTGTATTGTATCGGAACTTTTATATAGCGCATTTCACAGAACAAGTCTACTCATGCAGAAGCGCTTCCGGTTCGAGCACTTCGAGGAAAAAGATGAGACTTCAAGGTGCGAACAGAGGCAGAAAGCAGAGTGGAACGAAGTGCAGGAGGAAGACCATTCCACAAGGAGGGGTCAGCTATAGCAAAAGCACGAGTCTGTGGTTGCGTGGTAGGCAAAAGCCACTGATGGCATTGTCTTTGCGAACGACAGCACAGCTTTCAAAGAGAAGCAAGGAAAGGCTTGGTCATTGGCTTATATTGGGACCTATACACCTATAATTGTCAATGACTGCAAGGCAGATTTTGGACCTATGTCTTCTGGATCGTGTGAAATTTATGCTACGCTAAGTTATGCTAAGTACAAATCATGTTTAGCCAATTTTGAATTTGACATCTATGTTGCGCAATCAGAAGATATTTGCAATCTAGGCCTATATATGAAGGGATGTAATAACTAAATAAAATATGAGACAAAACGCCTTTGTGACACGCGTTTGATATTAACACAAAAATAATTATCCTAAGATTTGACTTAGAGAAAATAATCATCTCCACGAAAGCTGTCATGCATTCATTCCTACGAGCGACTCATATACATGTAAGCTATACAGATCTATTTGTTGGTCTTCGGAACTTCCATATGCCTAGCATATTATTATGCATCCAACGAAAGCTGAGGGATGTGGAAGATATTCAACGGGTGTGCCCTTAAGACGCGACGAGTGCAGAGGCGATAAGCTGTAAGCAGAAAGCGTTAGGTCATGACTTGCAATCCAACGACTGTGTTATAATGCCCGAAACGTTATTGCAGGATTGCCTTCCGTCTTATATAGACTGAGCCGTTGCTATGGTTAGCCAGGGATTTGCATCATAAGCTCTGCCATGGAAACAACGTATATTATTATACAGTAGATGCTTATGCAGTATAGAGCTTCCTTCGTTAATACTTATTATCACTCAGTCGGCCAACACCAACAAAATCCAACACCAACGAAATCCTGTTGCCGTATAATTATGGTTAAGCCACAGAAATGAAAAACAGCAGAGACCGAAAGTACATTGTATACATGTACATACATGCATACATAACCTCAGTTTTAAAAAGGTTCATCAAGGTAGAGTCTAGAGCCAGATATTAATTCATGATGATGATGATGATGATGATCAAGATGAAAAGAAGAAAAGGCAGATGATGATGACGATGACGATGATGATGACGATGATGATGATGATGCCTGCCGCTGGATAAAGAATTCTTACTTCTTCTGCTTCTACTTATGCTCCTCTGAAGACCTATTCATGTGCTCTCTTGTGGCCTAGTACACTGAGTGTACCTCTGAATGACTCAATGTCTTTGTAGACCTATAAGGTTAAATGACTCATAAAGATTGACTATTCCAAATTTGGTCCCAATTTTTTTTACCCAGATGCGGTGTTTCACCTGGTCTTGATATTAAATGAATATAAATATATATATATAAAATTATATACCTTATGCAAGAGGCACTTCACAGAAGCTTTGAAACGATACGATACGATAAGGAATATGCAAAGAATAAAAAAAAACGCGAACTACCGATATCAATTAAATGGGAAGTTGAGCAACATGTACGATGCAGCTAAATATCGAAAGTTTCAAACTTAATTGGCCACAACAACCACAATTAGTCACAAGCAAGAAAAACCGAGTCGTTCGTTAGCCTAAAAGTCAAGTTCTTAGCCTAAATAATCCAATTGTTAGCCACAATAGTCAGTCGTTAGACGCGGACAATGGCCAAGTCGTTAGTCACAATATCCAAGTCGTTAGCAGAGCTGGCTTTGAAATGTAACCATGCAGACTGATCCCCTGTCTCTGTCTGCTGCAGCCATTGTTTCTTGTACCCTTGGAGGGTGACACAATTAAGGGTAATGTATCGTCGCCTCAGTTTCACCGACCGGAACTATAGTTTCTACTTCCGATCCTCTCCATCTCTCTCTCGTCTTCCGGTTAATGAAGAATTTCGTTGTAATCTAAAACGAGGCGCTGGTCGTTTGCCGATCTCATTTGCTCCTTATATCAAAACAAATGCATCGTACATCGTCTGGGGTTTTCGGGTTTTAAACCAATACCTGTTCGTTGTCCTCGTCCGGGCTGTTGGAAGTGCCCCTCTTTATTTGCCTTTGTCCTTTCTGTTGCTGGCGCATCGTCTACAACGCTTTCGTTTGCAGAGTATTTGTCGTTGGCTTTGTTTGTTCCGTTGGTAGTGCTTTAAGTTGCGTTTGTATGTGCATTTGCTTATGTATTTATTCACACATTTCTGTACCGCCCCTTCAAGTCCACTACTACTCATAAGGTCCCGATTACAGTCCGCAGGTGTGTCCGAGTTTACACGCCGATGCGCCACGAGTAATTGTGAGCATAGAACGAGTATTCGGATATTATGAATTTTAAGATTCTTAAATATTCACGAATATTAACGAATATTAAAAATGC
>JAQFXW010002149.1:0-13540 GCA_034693945.1 Dendrobaena attemsi
CTTGCATAAAAGCAGTCTTGTTGTCCTCGGTCTTGAGGTCTTGAACTCGAGTGCACTCGAGTTCGTTTTTAATAGTCTTGGTCTTGAGACAAAAGTCTTGGCCTTGAGGTCCAAGGTCTTGGTCTTGTCTTGAGACCAAAAGTCTTGGTCTTGAGACCAAAAGTCTTGGTCTTGAGACCAAAAGTCTTGGTCTTGAAATGTCAAGACCAAGACCAAGACTTTTTGAAAAGTCAATGAAAACAGTAATAAATGATTACTGTCTTAACTATTTTCAGTTCTCTGCAGTAACTGTTTTAATTATTTTTTAGTTTTGGATATTGGCAGACTTACTCTAATTCTTGCTAGATTTTTGTTCAGTGAATATTAAAGTAATAAAATCTTATAATGAGGAACAAATTATGGGACAATATAAAACTACACGACATGTGCATCTTTGTGTAGGCCTACCAGCAACTTCTGCACTGGTTGAATGAATTATTCTTTTTTCTCATGGTAGGATTTCCATGAGGCCACACAGAATATTTTGGTCAAAAATGTTGAATGATTTGGTGTTTATAAAATTAATGCAGCAGAAATAAGCTGCATTTCAGGTAACAGACTTTGAGAAATAATTATTGCTGGAATCTTTTGTGTTACTTGTTATATTTTTAATTAAAACACCAATCTAGAAATTTGCTATGATGTGTACGCAGGAGTGATTTCTTGAGACTAATAGTCTTGATCTTGAGGTTCAAAGTCTTGGTCACTTGGTCTTAAGACAAAAAGTCTTGGTCTTGAGACTAAAAGTCTTGGTCTTGGTTTTGAGAATAAAAGTCTTGGCCTTGGTCTTGGTCTTGAGGTTTCAGGTCTTGACAACGAGACTGCATAAAAGTGCGTATTATACCATGTTTGAAATGGTTCTACACTGAATGTGATTTCTATACGTTCCACAGAATGACAGATAAAGGAAACAGTTCTTTATGATTTTGAAAGACATTCTGCTTACATTGACTGAAAAAAATTGAGTGAATGAATGAGGGCCACAGCAGTGTGAAGCTTTCTTAGCGTACTTACTATGTGACTCCTTTCATTGTTCAGCTGAGTAATGCAGCACTAGTAGAGAGAGTTCTCTAAAGGCAAAGTTTGTGATGAAGAGAAGGGAGGAGGTAGAGAAAAATTTTGATGAAGAAGAAAGGAAGACAAGGGAAAAGAAGAATATGAAAATAGTCAAAATGGCACAGATGTCAATGAGGATAAGGAAGGAAAGAAATAGCGAAAATTAGATGAAAGTATGAAGGGCAAAGATGATGTATATCCTTATGCACAAGGCGTGGTCAACATGTTTATTAGACTCTTGCATTATTTCCTTTTGTGTTTCGTATGTCTGAGCTGTGTGCTGACTGAAGATATCAAATGATCTTAGCCTACTTTTCTGTCTGTTACTTTTAAGTGTGTTTCTCACGTCTGCATAGGGATCAGAGGGCAGACTGAACCTCAAGTTCAACATCTGGAATAAGTTATGCCTTTTAAAACTTTTAGGTGCACTTTTAAGATTGACAGCGTCAAAGGCTCTTTGACTATTCAAAAGATACTGGCTGCCTGCCAGTCTCTTGAATTGATTTTAAAAGTCATGTTGCAGTGTTGTCTGAAAATTGTTTGATGTATTTCACTTTAACTCAGACATATTTATCTAATGTAAGTGTAATTCTTCAAATTCTCTCAGTGCTGCACAGAAACCACTTCAGAGAGATCAAATCGTCTATCTCAATAGAGTGCAAACATGACAGTGTTCTGCAATCTAACAATCAGACAGCCTTCTTAAAATTGTTAGATGAATTCTTTTCAATTCAGGTATATCATATAGCATATGTAGCGGATCACTAGTATTAATCAATATATTGATGTTCGTTGTTGCATGGGACTGTTATTTATTAAAGTGTCTCATGTGTAACTAATTACTTTAATTGGCTCTAATTCATGATGGCATGATGAGATAAAAATTAACATAAGTATGAGCTACATAAATCTGCAAAGTTCTGCAAAGTCATTTGAATCATATTGCCATGGTAATGATGAATATTAAAACTGTGTTGTCATGGAGATTATGTAACCAGCCAATCAGAATGAAGAAAGTTGCACTTAATGAATGTTACATTTAACCATCAGCAAATCAGTCACTGATGTCTAGTGAAGGGACAGGGTCATTTAGTGGTGAAGTCACTTTTTAGCCATTTCAGACAAGTTAATTCATAGAGAAATCGTTTTATATCTTCAGTAGTCAGTACTGATAAATCGATTCAGTGGCGGCGCCACCATAGGTCGTGGCAGGTCATTTGGCCTGTCTATTTTACTCGTGACCTGCTTCATTATCTGCCTAAAATTCTAAGTAATTCTTTTACTTTAGGTTTAAAATAAAACATGATAACATGATAAATTTCATTTGCCTGCCCCATTATTGTATGTAAACAACGTTTTAACATTTTATTATATGAAATTAGAAGTCATGAACAACATTGTGAACTCTAAAATTAAAAGGCTTTGGTATTGTTTGACCTACTTAATAAATTCCATGACCCTGATGCGACCGGCTAAAATTGTATAGCTGGCGACACCACCGAATCGATTAGAATCGTTAATGGTAATTCGGTTCGTCAAGGTTGTTGGAGAACATCAGTTCTTGCCTCTTCAATGCGAGTGAATTATCAAATGGCAAAGTCAATTCTTTCGTTGTTTGAAGTTTCAATTTTTGAGGATCGCATTTGTGATAAAGTCGCCCAAACTTTAGTCGACATGGTCCTCTGATTTGACAACAGAACAGTTTCATTGCATTTGTCTTGAAACTTCTGAAGCAATTTTGGTACACCGTAACGACCAACCGGAGAAGTGAGAAGTGAAGATCCTGAAGTCGGTTACACATCCCGTATTCTATGTAAGAGTTGATGAATCTTTGCCTTCTGGAGACGAGAAATTCAAATGATTAGCCCTAGTGCAAATGACAATCTTCAATAAAACTTTACAATCAAGAAACCAGTCCATCAATCCACAAAGCCTACAGGACATTCAATAAGAAGAGAAAAGCAGATAGGCTATCATAACAAATATTAAGGAAATTTGTGCTGCTTAGGTATTTTGAAATTAAGTATTTTTATTGTGATTTGTTTCAGAGTGATTTCGTTTACTTAGTAATATTTGCTTCAAAATCTCAGCAGCTGTTATGTCTGTCAATCACATTTTTTACCATGCAAACAAAGTCCCTTCTGTACATAAGGCATCATAAGCACATGATAATTGACTAACTATTCAAAACCCATGATAGAGATCTGTATAAGGCAGCGCTACAATCTAGTTGAGTTTCTGATTTTGATGAGTTGTCAATTTTGCTAATTAATAGATGATCACAAAAGAACTGCCTACACTTGTCTAACTTATGTGTTAAGTCAGTGAGAGCACAAAGTTCAGTAGTAGACACTAAGTTCTGACAGTTGCATAGAAAAGTTACATGACAGGAAAATTGGTCTTGTGAGAACGAGTGACAGATGATGAGATAATCCAACCGATATTTTGTAGCATGATTTAGTTCAAATTATAGCAGAACCTTGTAACAATTGGTTTTTGAATAAGAGTTTCTGCTATTTTACTAAAACAACATCATAATTACAGGTAACTGTTTTTTGCAGTGACATACACAGCGTCTCAAATGTTCTGATGCACGAGTTCATGTCTGATGTGAGGAATATCGGAGGTGAAAACGTGACAGAAAATTTTCCAGCCCTTGCCGACTACCTTTCGCATGATCGAGGTGCAGTGATGGTCATAGTCCTTGCCATAGTTGGAATAAGAGTAAGTCAGAGTTCCACGCAAGCATGGTGTCCCAAGAGATTTAAATTCTGAATTGCTTTAAAATTAATATCCGCTAACAGTTAGAGCTGTTGTTTGTTGCATTGGACATTTGACCTCTCGTTTGCAATGTTGTGTGTTATAACTGTAAGTATGATTATAGAGCAGTGGAGCTGTGCTGTGGTTGAGCTATCAGTGTCGTAAAGGAATAACTTCCAAATTGCCCTAATCCTTAACGTCATTAATTTAGCACCAGTTCACAGTATTTTTTAAATTCTTATTGAATATAGACTATTGCAGTCTGATATTATTACCATGTAATAGAAATAAATTCATAATGTACAATTTAAAATAAAAATGGAAGTAAGCACATCTTCAGCTTCAGCATGTTTCAGGTAGGCCTACCGTATGAATTTTCTGCAGTTTATATCTTTGTAACTACTACTTTTACTTTATGTTTGAAAATTGTTGAAGGTCTGGTTGAGTCTTCTGTTATATCATGCTTTCCAATCTTTACTTAAATGCTTTTGACACTGAAGCTAGCAAATAACCAATACCTCTAATGTAGGATGTGATGTTTGTATATTATATGGTATCAGTCAAGTGACAAGTTCTTTTATTAGCATGAAAATTCAGAACAGTTCATGCTTGTAGCTAAACATTTGTTTCTGTTTAGGACCTGGTTCATGGCCTGAGTTTTGGCAAGTGTTTAATTTCCATTCTCAAGCAGTTCATTCGGTTAAACTCGTGTTCTTGGCCCAAGATGCAACGAGGTACATATATTCACGTCTACATTTATTAGCATTCAAATTGAATTTAACCGTCTGACACAGACAGAGTCAATTATCCGCCCTTTATATCCTATTGCAGCTCATTTTTCCATCGCCTCACTCTCAGTGTATGAAAGGCTGAGTCTGTTGTTGAGAGGGTAGGTAGGGAGAATCAATTCCTGCTTCATGCTGATCTACTCTTCATGTCTGAGTGTTACTTTGATCCTAAACTCCTCCCCCATTATATAGACCCTATTATATAGACAATACTATGTAAAATAAACTGAATCATAATTGTACAGAAATATCAATAAATGCCTCTGGTGATAGTAATACAAAATTGTAATGTATAAAGTTTTTAATATCACATTTTTGGAAGCTAATAATCTGTTGGCCAAACGCTTCCTATCTTGTAAATGGTAGCAATACTGTCATATTTACACAAAGGTAAGGGAAGGTGATTTGTTGAATATGAGTACTTTATGCAGCTGAGGATTTCTTTGTGTTTGATTTATTCTTTACTTCAATGTTTACACAGTTGTCTTGGTAATAAATCATTCTTTCATTCACTACAAACATTTCATATAGTGACCCTTACACATTGACCATAGGAACATTTATTGGTCATCCGCAAGACAATCTGAAGGAAAATTCGATGTGGGCTAAAATGACACCGGCAGGTCTATTGTGCTTCGAGGTCGGAAAGCCGAGTGGTAATTTGAGTTCTCTGTAGAGTGTCGCCGCTGGTCTTATGGATCAAACACTACACGGTGGGCTTGGACAGCCTGTACTGAATCGACTCAAATGTTAATTAGACACATGTCGCCTCTGTCAAAGACCATTGAGAAGCCAAGATCTATTGTAGCTTTGTTTGTCAAGTTAAGCCTATAGTTGCTGTAATATCTGACTCTGGGTTAACTCGTCCCTCAAGTCCAGGCAGACCTGATTTGGGACGAGTTTACTTGTTCCACACAGTCAAAGTGTTAAAGAAGCTACTCAGAAGCACTCCCAATCCAGCATGGACAAACAGAGCAGTCTTAAGATGAGAGAAGTAAGTCTGAGAGGGTGTTCTTGGAAGCAAGCATTGGGCCAAAGGTAGGCTGTTCCAGTTTGAAGAACCAATCACTGACTGATCCATTTGAATCTAAATAAGTTTAGTACTGAAGCAATTGTGCTATGTCTTCATAGTTAAGCTGTAGAGAGTTTTAAGCAACAACATATCTCTATAAACCTTTATTGACATAATTGCTTGATTTGGGTGCCCAATAGATTGTGCATTATGCACCGATGCAGTAGAAGTTATTAACGGCAAGTTATGCTAAAATTTTGCTATCTCAATTACAATGCAGTGTATGTATTTCACAAATAGGTTTGTTTAGTTCAAAACTAATTATGTGGAATGTGTTTTGTCAATGACTCTTTTTCTTATAGTCATACTAACAACCTTTTTCTTTGTTGTTTTAGAAGTTAGGCCTACTGACCTGGAGATATTTGTTGTTCGAGAGCCTCGATGTCGAAAGCATCCAGTCAAAGAGTTAGAAAACACACTCGAGCCAACAAACGAACAAGAGAGCCATGAAATTTCTGATCCCGAACATGTCTCGCTTCAGACGAACACTGTCAAATCGCCCATTTGTCGTCGTAAGGCATCCGCTCGCCTGCGCAAACAGCAAAACGAAGGCAGAGACAAAGATAATTCTGATTCTGACACAAGTAGAAAGCTTCTAGTCGTTTTTCGAGAAATGCGGCGGACGTTTCGTAACATACCCAATCTAGTCGAGAACCTGATCACAGGTTCAACATTCTATTCGATGGCAGCACAACTTACAAAGTCTAGTACTATAGACGTACTGCCTAAGGTAGTGCTTGAATCGAGTGAGCTGTGTTTGTTGCTGGCGAGTATCTTGAAGGACGTTTGTTTTGATGATGACCAGTACAGAGAAGAGAGATCCACCTGCATGCACCTTCTGCCAGTTTTTGAAGAACTGCTGATTGATCTTGTTGACCAAATGTACAAAGTTCGCCTCGAGTTTTCAAATGACGCCGTCAGTGTTAACAGTCTTGGTGTTATAGGACGATGTCTTCTGCGAATTTTTGTTGTCTTGACATCAAAAATCAGTTCTCAGATCGACGGTCTTCTCATTTTACGAAACGGCAGGACTCCGAACTCGATTTTAGAAAGATTATGTGATCACGTAAACAACGAAATATCTTTGGCTATTGCTTCATCGGAACGATTTCTCCTCTTCTTTGACATTGTCAGTGGATGTCTGCTTTATGCAGAAACGGTGCTCTCTTGCGTCAGCTTGACGCCGTTAAGATTGACGTCTGCGCTTGATGCCGTCGAATTTGTTTTGCATGAGAATGGTTTAGAGCTTCTTGAAACAATCCTCCTGCAGCTTGATGAAGAATTGTCTGAGGAACAATCAATTCTACCTGCAGAACAACTGCTCGCTACTGTCCTGCAGTCAATCGGGCGAATCATTGGACTTTTGAAGCTGCTCCGAGCTCGATATATTCACCTGCTCACTTGCACGAAACGATTACATCGTCAGTGTTCAGCATTCGCAGCTTATGCTCATCATCATGATGTGCTTGGGTTGCCTAGCATAATTTTATTTGAAGGAGGTGGCTTGAAATATGTTTCCGGTGACTCGCATACCTCCTTCACTAACTCAAATTCCGAGCTTTGTGCAATCGCTGCGATTAATTTGACCCTGATCAGCGTGTTCGAAAAAGCAAGCGAGGTGACTAAGCATCAGATACTCGACACATTGGCAGATCATGGTCTGTGCTGCTGCATTCCAGTGGAATTTTTTGCCAGATCATTTCTGAACCACTTTGAGATGCGAAGCATTGGATTGTGCCAACATATTTTGGATGTGGTTACGATTGCATTTGTTTCTGAATTTGGTGGTGCAGTCAGAGAAGCAAATGATTCATCCTCGGCAATTTGGTGCGCAACATGCACCGAAGAATTTGGCGATGTTATGGCCACTCACCTGCAGGCATTTTCAAGCAGAATGGAAACGTCGGACAGTGCTCTGTCGGATAGCGACAGCCAAGGCGGAGTGGGATTGATGCTGTCGTCCAGGTGGAGCTGCCTGAAGCTCCTTATACCATACTTGTGTTCCAATGATGATGTTGTTGCTTGTTACACCAGGAAACATGTTCTGCAGCTGGTCAACAACTCCTCGGCATTGTTACATTATGAGCTGCTCTATTTCCTCTTTCTGCCTGCCTTGCAAGAAGCCGAGAGGATCTTTCTGCCTCCGACCCCGGACGACGATCCACTGAATGAGGCGCGCAGTCCACTGATGCTCAAGAACTTGAACACGACCATGGTTCAGTATTGTCTGCTTGTCTTGCCAAGACTTCTTTCGATTCCAAATTCGTGTGAACTGTTTATCTCATCCAATGGGGTCGGGTTGCTTGAAAATCTAGTCAGCGTGGACAGCATCCGAATCAATGTCCTTCATGTACTTACAAAGCTCATCTGTATTACGGATTTGTGGCCGGTACCCGAAGAGTCGATACATTCTAGCAATAAACCTGGTGCACATCTTCCACATCTTGTGTGTGGGAAAGGGAAGAATAGCTGGCCAAATGCAAAATGTGAGTCGGTTGTGACTGCTTCCCTGGCAACTTTGATAAAACTTCTCGACCTTTGTGGATTGACGACACTTTCCAAGCATATTGTTTCTGTGCGATTGGGTAAAATGTCTGATTTGTGGAGCACAGTGAGGTTACTGGTTGTTAATCACAAGCTGTTCCGACAGATGTTTGTAGAGAATGGTGGCCCTGCTGTAGTCCACTTGCTGCTTTTTGTTTGCGTGAGTATATTCCTGCAACTAGACATTCCTACGGTCACTCTGCAATTCCAGTTGGATGTGATGAATGATGGTAGAAGAGTGGCCGAGAAAGATCAGGAAGTGAGCAGGTGGTTTCTGCTGCTGAGATCTTCTCTTACCATCTCTCTGTTTTGTGCTCGTGAAGGAATCGGCTTTGGTTCACAGGTACGAATGATTATGTTGCTTTTTTTCTAATTCTTTTTCTGTTATCATCCAAGAATATTACAGTACCTTTGCAAGATTCAGTGTGCTTTGCCGTGTACCTTTTATTGTGACCTCTTACATCTAGTTTAAGTGACATCCCTTACCACCATTTGCTTGTGTACTGAATTCTAAACATATTTCTAATGAAAATTAATTATTTGGTTTATTTTATCAAATTAAGTTTATAATTAAAGTTTTGTATGTAAGTTTCCTCTTTCTTGGCAGAACCTGACAGTTGATGACTTAGTTGAGAGCCTGATTCAGGCCGTTTCTGAGGAGGTTAAATCGGGCAATACTTCAGACAATTCACTCCAGCTGTTCTGTGAAGTACTTCTCATTTGCATTGATGACAGATGCCTTGAAAACAGGGGAAAGTTCTCTGGCCAGTGTCTGCACTTCCTGGTTTGTATGCTATGAAAATCAGTGCATGAATTAAAATCTCTCGTCTTAGGGGATTATTTTACAGTGCGCAGAATGAAGAATGCTGTATAAATAAAATAGAGAAAAAAGAACAGAGATGACGTAAATGTACAGTGTACACGGTTTTATGTAGCAACTTTATGGCTTTGACCCTGCTTATTTGTCAATGAATTGATCACGTGAGATCCTTTGCCACTGCTGACCAAGTGAATAGCATCGCAACATTTAAGCCCAAGATTTAAATCTCTAAAATAAGCATGGAGAGGCAAACCGCAATCCACATGCCTGCTTTCTTGCATGGAGGAGTATGGGGCACAGCATGTGCAAAGTCTAACCAATGTAGCTAACCAAGTGAAGGCGGTAAATGGAAGGATATGTGAAACATCTGAATATCTGAGGTGCTTGGTATAAATTTCTCCTCATTTAGCTGAAAAAATGAGGATTTCATGAGGTTTTTGACAAATTGAGATAGAAATGTTTACTTCTTATGGAAAAAAGTAAAAGAGCAATGAAGAATAATAATATTTAGTAGTAGCAGTGTTTCCTAATGTGATTTTCTTTCTGTTGAAAGGAAGAAAATGATTCATCTCAAACAGATAGGAGTCGACTGAAGAGCAAAGGACAATTGTCTGCTTTTACAGCAGACGATGGCTATGAAGCCGATTCGGAAATGTTATCAGACATGGACTGTGGTACAGATAACTTATACTTTAAAGTTCTGCAACTGTGTGCGTGCGTTTGTGTGTGTGTGTGCATATTTATCAAGACAATTAGAATGGCTCCTTTCAAGACAATTAGAATCTCTCCTTACAAAGACACTGCATGTGTGTCTGTCTAAGCGATTTAAATGAGTAGTTCTTAATTAAGAGTACCTGTGAGTGTTTGCTTTACTGAGTCAAATTAACCAGTATGAAAATAGTTCCATTGCACAAGAAGACATGACAAGCTCAAGTTAAAGTGTAGAAGTGCTGCCCTGCATGTGTTCATGTATGGTAGAGTATAATTATTGCCAACCTGGTTGAATTGAACTGATAATGATGCGGATTTCTCTGACATTTGCTAATGGAAATGCTGACTACTGAGGCACACCATGTTTTCCAACACAAAGCAGATTGGAATGCTTCAGATGTTGTGAAACAATATTTGGGTATAGATGACCACTTATAGCTAAAATGAAAACCGGATTAATTGAAAACAAAGAAAAGGTGATGGCTGTTCTCGATCAGTATACCTAACAACATTCGGTCCATTATCGGATAACACAGCCCTGTTGAAGAACAACACCGGTCTACAACTATAGAACTATAACTTTCTTTTATTAGGGAGATTGGTGGATTGGAGTAGGAGAGCGAAATGAAGGATTGAGGAAGAAGTGAAACAGGTGGTAGAAGGAAAAAGATAAAATGGAAGGTTGGAGGAAGAGTGAGATATGGAGGGTTGGATGAAGAAGGTATAATAGAGGGTTGGAGGAAGAGAGAGATATGGAGGGTTGGATGAAGAGGGTATAATGGAGGGTTGAAGGAAGATAACGAAATTCCCTCTTTCTCAGTGTTGGCACTTTAATGTGGATGATCAGGAGAATGTTTATCCTGTTTCTAAGTTACACTGCATTCATTTGTTTAATCTTGATGAAACTTATAATTTTTTCGTAAATGTATGTAAAAGTTACTCTTCTGCAACCACGACCATGCCGAAATCTTAGTAAGTTTGTATATATCATGTTATCTGTTTTGATGATGTGTTGTTTTTTTGCATCATAGATAATCGAAACATATCAGATGAAAGTGTGACATGTTTAACTCATAATGCTCACTGCCTGACTGGCTTATATCCAGAATTGTCTAGACTGGTGCTACATGTTGCAATAAATTACCGGAACTTGGCTCATCATCATAATATGTCAGACAATACTCCTCCGTCAGTGAATAGTAATACATCTAATGGAACATCTTTACGAAATGCGAGTGCAAGAGACGATCGTGTTTCATCGACTACTGCTCAATTGGATAGCTGTACCTCACAGAACTTGAACGGCGAGAATTGTACTGAGTTGCTGAATACAACTGCTTCTGAACCGAAGGAGATGAACTTTTCCTTGCGCCTCCTCAAGCGGCTTGCGTCTTTCGGCAAAACAAGTGTTCCACTGACTGTCTACATACACAAACAGGTAGAGATATGAAAGTTCTGCCTTGACATTGTTGACACTGTGGGGATGATATTGTTGTAATTTACTTATTTATTTATGCTTGATCTGTTTTCTCAAATAGTACCTTAACTGACAATCTTCATCTTCTTTCTCTGTTGCTTATAAAATAAATGGTGAAACAGGTGGTAGAAGGAAAAAGGTAAAATGTAAGGTTGGTGTTTATGGTGTCGATTACGACAGCATCCTGTAAGTCATTGCCAGGTGTCGTTTCCAAATCATTAACCATGCATTTACGCTTAATTTTGTTGAGTTTATGCTAAGCACTTGATTGCTGTTGGTGTGTGAAGTTAATGCAGCATTTTATACTATATTACTACGTGTGAACCGATCTGACGCCTCAAGATAGGAAACAAAATATTCGTCAGAGGTCAATTTGTACTTTTCCTCATTTTCGTATAGTACAAGGTATAATCTACCTTTCCACCAAGTATTACACCTAAAAACAGTCTACAAATATTGTTTTAGTCATTTTATATGCGAATATAGTGTCAATATTTGACTTTTCAGTGCATTTTCAAATTTTGCAGCCGCTCAAATAAAGTATCATCCCATCACGCAAAATCACTAGTTATAACATGCGATCTAGATCACATAACCTTACCCTCAGTAGAGTTGATGCCTTGTCCAAGAGAAATTTCATTTTGAGAATGTTATATGATTTTGTGTAATCTGTTATCATGACTTCTTGTAAGCTGTCGTGCATTTGCTGGCAGACAAAAACAGAATATTCTTACTTACTTACTTTATTGCGAATATTTTGTGTCCTATCTTAACATCGTGTTTTTTAAAACTTATATTGCAATTTTGTAAGTTTTATAAGATTAAAATATTCATAACTCCATCAAATATCAAGATATTTAATTAACCAAACAAGGGCTTGATTTAAGGGGAAACTTCTGCTCTTTAATGTGACATTAAAATGTCATTTTTTATTTTTTTTAACTTAAGCCTGAAAGCATCAGATCGCACCACATATTCTAGCCATAAGCTACAATGTGCATGTTTTTCCTGCTACAGTTAAAAATATATGTGTCTAATTTTCCCATGTCAGGATCTACTTGAGTCTTTTATCTCCTGCTGTATCAAGAATCGAGCTTCAAGTGAACCAATTAACAAAGGTAGACTAAATTAAATTTCTGGTAAATTTATGTGTACGTGATGATGTTCTTTATAAATTTTGTTTTCAATTATTTTTTCGTCATCATTTGTAGAAAAATATATAGTTGAATATAATTTTGCATATTTTGCGATCAATTGATTCAAACAATTTTTTAATAACCAATGTGGGTGTCATATATTGTGAAAATTATATTATTTATATGTGTAATTGTGTATCATTTGTATAAATGAGGTGCTTATTTAATCACCAATAACAATAATTTCCTGAGCTTTGCATTGTGACACATTGACATTATTTAGTGATGATGTTATCTAAAAAGTCATTGGACCCAATTAATTCTTGATGTATCTGCTGACCTCACGACTTGACTACCTTACGACTTCATCCACCCACTAGCACACACTTCAGGTACTTCTCAGCATCCATTATGCTCACTTGGTATTTATGAATTCTCTGTGTTTCATCAGTTTAACGACAGCTTATGACAACAAAGGCCATTGCCAGCGGGGCAAAATTAGTTAAGCCTATTTCAGCTTGATTTTTATGAACTATCTGTCCTGCTGGCCGTTGCCTTTATTGGTCCTATACTAGGAACCAGCCCCATGTTTCCCATTATTGACTAATGCCTTTTGACTGCTTTCTTTGTCTGTCTCTTGAATTTGTTATACCTCTGATTGGTATGCGATATGAAAGGTGTTATACAGATTTACACATGCAGTACATTATGATACTTGTGTGTGTGTGTGTTTTGACACCGTGTGTGTCTTAGATTTTCTAAAGATCCTGATAGCAATGGTGCTGCGGGTTGCCCAGTGTGGTCTCTCACCAAGATCTCTGTCTGCAGTTCTGTCTCTATTCAACGAAGGGGAAAATTTTGTTAGTTATTTTGATAAAACTTTACTTTTTTTAGCAGTGTTGCTGTTAACACATTGACCGCTGAACCAAAGTTTACCCGTACGCTGCAACCCGATACCGCTGTAACCCGATAACGCGATTACCTGCTACGCAATTATCGAAATTAATAAGATCAGTATTATCGATATTAAATCTGAAATGTAAATAAAGGAACGAAAAGTCAAAGACACTTATTTTTTGCTCTTGTCTACCCTACAGTAGCATATGAGTAATAATCCTTATTTGAACTGTACTTCTT
>JAQFXW010002150.1:0-13538 GCA_034693945.1 Dendrobaena attemsi
GGTTTGCAAAATAGGCTATAATAATATTATAATAGCATTTTAATTGTAGTCAAATTGGCACTTTAGAACCAAGAAACTTGGCTGGGCAATGGATATAACCAGAAAAAGCTTTATATTTCCATCCTCGAATGTTCTGATGACTTTTTAAGTCATCGCTCCTACTTTTCTCTCTTTACATTTTTTTTGTTCCTCCCATATTTCTGAATGGAATACAAATCCTGGTTGAGTCCCCTCACAGAAATGCCTAGATTGAAGCCGTTAAACACTGCTTCAAGATCTCTTCCTATCTCCTTTGCGTTCCATCCTTTAAATGCTTCTTCTTTTCCAGCCTCTAGAACCCGTAGATAAAACTTAGTGATATTTTCGTATAGATTATTGTCGAGATACTATACTACCGTTGATACTTTCAAACGAAGGAGATAGTTCAATAAAGAATTTATTTGCTGACTTGCTTATTTACTTACTTATTTATCATAGAACGATGCAAGCAATTCTAGTGGAATTTCCCAGAGCCAAAAATAATCATCTCTATTATAAGAATCTCTATTTATAGATCATTACGTCAACCATCAACATTCACTGTCGCGTGGGTAATTATTTATACTGTGGTAATGCTGACTCGACATCAAGCCTGGGATATTTAATATCTTCTTCACATATTAATTAGTTTTTAATATTCTCAGCAAAGAAGAAGAAGACTTTTAGATCATCTGAGTGTCTTAGCGTTTAGATTCTGATTTAGTGAGAGAGATTCTGATAGTATAAAGTCGAGGTTTGTTTCTCCATTCATCGCTCGCTGTGATGATCGAAAGTTTTGATCAGCTGCTGACTCTGCTTAAACTGTTTGTTTATATCTTCATTTATTATTATTATTACCTTGCTGATGAAACACTTTTTCTCTTCCTGTGACTTTGCCAGACATTGAAGGAAACTGTGGAATGAACATTGTGAAAAGATGACGATTGTATTAAACAGTTGAAGTTTGTACACAATGTGTTGGCCTATTTGAGGCTGATTATAATTATATTATAATGCGATCCGATGCTTTGTTACAATTTCAAGTTTCTTTCCCAGTTTTCTTGCAAGGGAGAGTGACCAAATACTAGTCTTTTACAATGTCAGGTGAAGGTTTTAGATGCTAGTAGGATATTCATGATCCTTTTTCAGTGTTATGACAATACCTTAAAAGTTATAGCATAGATTTTGTGTGTTGTATAGATGTTATCGTTGTGGTCATTTAAATTTCTGTCTAAAACTGTTGATTGCAGGGTCAAGATGGCAGAATTTTGTCAGGAGGATTTTCTGAGCTTTCTAAATGAGTTTCCGGAGGAACTTATTGCCCCAGAGGAAGAGAAAGTAATGTCTTTTGATAACTTCTGTCATTCATGGTTTCTGATGAGTCCTGACACTTCTGAATTGAACCTTCCGATGCCAGTTCAAGTGGAGGATGGAACCGAAACATCACATGAAATGAAGTTGTTGAGTAGAGACACAAGGGAGTTTCCTTTGCAGCAGCAGCAGCAGCAGTCACCTCAATTGCTCAACAAATCTTCTGACGACAGAGCAAGTAAGAAACTAATTCTTAAGTTGTTTCCAAAGACAGCTTTATAGAATACTTGTGGCATACTATTGAAAGTTATATCAGCACTTTAATGTTGAGCATGAACTAAAATGCATGGAAAGTAATTCCTTCTCTTGTCCTCTGGTTATTATAGATGGGTTGCACAGTGACGTAGCAGTCTCATTTGCATATGCCATTAGCCAGCTGGAACCACAAATCTGTCTCTGTTGCCATCCGATTAAAAGTAAGTAATTATCGACATTAATAATCGGAGGAAGTGGGGAAAGATAGAGCGCAGGAAGGAGGAGGAAGAGGATTAGAAGGAGGAGGAGAGTGTTTCCATGAAGCAATTTGATTTTCAAGATGGTTGATTGAAATGCAGTTGAAATGAAGTGTCTGATGTGTTTGTGTTTAAGTGATCTCACGAAAGCGAAAACAAACATCCGGCGATTCGATGGATTCAGATTCAGATGATGTTGAAAGCATTTGTTCAATCACGTCGTCTGGTAAGTGGAGCGGGAGTTTCATTTGTTCACTTACAGCTTCATTCATTTCATTTACGTAATTTACATGTATTCATATAAGGATAGCGCGCCTTCAAGGAACCTTGTCAGAGTGACTCAGGATATCTGTTTAGACAGCAGAATACTCCTCTAGTGTTAATGGCTTTAAGTGCTATGCTTTGCATCGGTAAAGCAGTGTTTTAGCATATAATCATCCTGTGAATGATTTAGGCAACTGTTGCGTTTTTGGATTCATACACACCTCCTGCTTAGAAGGCTCTGCTGACCAATTTGTGTTGATTCTGCTCCTCTATAACCATAGCCACATTTTTTATTGACTCCAAATTCCAATGTAAAATTCTATAGTCACAGTTTTTTTAACAAATAGACTTAGACAATGGAAGCGATGGGAGAAACCTAAAAGATCTTAGGCCCCGCTAGCAAGGGTCACCCTAAAGTAAGGTACAGAGCATAATTTCAAAGAAGGCAATCAGATTATATTATTTACGTTATTATATTATTAATATATTATTTACGTTTTGTGTTGTTTCTTATTCTTAATCTCTTATCAGCCAAAGTTCATTATCGAGTAAAGTTGTTTTGTGAAAATTACATTTTTGGATGTTCTGTTCTTGAAGAATCTCCACCGGAGCAGAGTCGTAGATTTGCAGAGCAGTTTCTTTCTTATGGCATCCGCTGCAAGCAGTCCTTCTGGCAATATAACCAGGAGTCACGTGGACCGAAAGCTAAGCGACTTCTCTCAGCGCTTGACGAAGGCGACTGTCACGTTCTCAGTGACTGCATCGATCCAGCGTTCGATTGGAGACAGACGAAGACTGTGGTCGACAGTAATGGTCGTCGTAACAAGGCTAAAGAAGGCGGAGGAGGTAATGACCTTCGACCTGACCCTTTGAAATTGCTCCGTCTCGGAAGCACGATAAGTGGAATGGAGGAGTTGTTCAAGAAATCAAAAGACGTTAAAGATGTTGGAAAGCAGAGCAAAGCAAGTGGAAGAGAGAAAAACATCCTCGCATCTCGCATATGTCGCCTGAGGAAGAAAGCTCAGCATGAAGCCAACAAAATCAAATTGGACGGACTGCAGAAGGAACAAGGTGAGTGTATCTACTTCGCTTCTTAAGGCTCCTCTCAGTTCGCTTGCATCTTTCAATGGCAGTCCAATATTTGTCAGAGCAGTGTATGAAATTCGGATTTCAGGTAATAGGTTTGTTGATTCCCAATTGGTTAATTTGCATTTGCTTTATACGCTCTATAAGCTGCTCATAAATTGTACTGACGTATTTATTCTATTCTCATTTTGGCCGTATATCTCTGATTGATTTCTGCTAGATACATTCAGACGAGTTTCTTGCTTGTTATGATTTAAATCAGTGGTTCTTAACATTTGCAAGAGAGCCGAACCCCAAAAAGAATTCATGACCCCTCATGGAACCCATCAAGTTTGAACAATAATTTTTTGAGTAATGGGAGCAAACAGAGATAAATATTTGTATGAAAATGTGATTCAATATGAAGACATTCAATACACTGAAATACTAACAGTTAACTAACTGTACTAAATTAAATAAAAGTTGAACTATACAAGTAAAATAGCAAATGATTTCTTACTTAAACTCACTGACCCTGAACATGCATATATTTCAGATGACCTCTGTCGAATCTCAGGGTTCGGTCGAACACCGCTTAAGAACCACTGATTTAAATTAACACGTAGTTTATGTCAGATCATGCTCAGAATTATCTGTCTAATATGTTTTGACATCTTAGGAAATCTTACTGGGTATAATGTTATTGAACTAATGTGTGTTGTGCTTCTAGATCAGTTGATACGCGTTTCATTGAGCATGATGAAGGTCATGCATGATCGGATCGTGAAGTCATCCATCCAACCAAGTGCTGGTCGTTCAGCCACATCATCGCTCTGTACACTTCTAAAAGCATTAATTTCTCATCACCTTGGTAATTATATCCTAGCTTGTTTGTTCGTTTTTATTAGAGACACAAAGTATATTTATAGCATTAGTTATTTAGTCTATGATTAGTGAAGGCTTATTATTAGCTAATTTGTATAATGGAACAATTACTAGGTCCAGTCTGCATAATCATAATTATGCATCACTATTATAATTATATACATTGTATATTTGTGTAGGTGTGCATGGATTATATAATTGATTTATTTATTCATATTATTTCTTCATGGCTTTCTCAAGTCTCCTATTACTCAGAGGTGGTCCCGACTACAGCCCGAAGGAGTGTCAGAGTTTTCACGCCAAAGCGTCATGAGCAACTGAAGGTGAAGGACTTGCTCAAGATGTCTACGCGGAGGCTTATTATTGCAATCTTGCAAGACTGATATAAGCGAAAGTGATTAGTGACGGCTTTCGTGTTGTCATTACAGTATGCTATTATTATCAATTAAATCACTCAGAAGCCCTGTATTCGGTAACCATGATAGGACATGTATATGATATGTATCTTATGCAATGTGAAAGAAGAATCATTCGGGCAACCAGGAAACCCAGCGAATGACTCCATGAGTGCGTTTAATATTACATGTGGTTCACGTAAATGAAATGAAAATTAAATTAAATGAGAAAATCTAGCTGTTAATGTTTCATTTAAGACAGGAGAAACGAAACTAGTTTCAAATGAACAGAAACTTAATGCATAAGCCTAACTAATGACTCTGTAACAAATGTCAACTGATTCATATGTTACCCTTCCACTGAACGGAATGATTTCTTCCTCTGTGTTGTTATAGGAGTTATGGTCGCTGGACACACCGTGGAATTCGTCAACCGAGAACTGGAAACGGTTGCCAAGCAACTGCTGTCCAATAGCGTTACCGGAGTCGGACGGAGCGATGGAGAGGGTTGAGGAGGAGGAGGAGAAAGTCATCTGCAGATGCAACACAAGTTCTTAGTCCGAATGAGATCCTTGGATATCGGAATAGCAATGGCTTCTTCTTATGCTCGGATCAAAGGAACGCTTTCCTCAGGAGTCTGTTCCCGAATTTCCGTAGAGCTGTGTACAGTTGCCTTCGACTGTGTCACCTTTTGAACAGTGTGTGTGTTGACAGTGTAGTAGCCATGTTTTGTTGGTTCTTATGTGACAACCTGATATGGAAAAAGAGTGAAAGTCACGTGACAGAACACAATGACTGTTTGCAGTTTGTTGTTATTAATTCCAGAGACTTATTTGTTAACACAGACTTGTTGTGTAACTGTATTATGATCTGAAGTTGTGTGTATTGTCCTTCTGTTCTGGACATTTGCAGTTTTTCAAACGGTACGAACATACAATAGTTCTGTGAAGCCAACTACAAGTTACAAGTACACTGGCTACTTTAGAAATTGTTTGTGAACATTTATTCAATTGCTTGGAACCTAGCATTATTATCTTAATTGTAATAAAATCAACTGTCCTTAATTTTTTGAGTTTATCCTTCCGAATTTGACTATTAAATGGTTTAGATCTGAGTTTAATTTTCTTCAAGTCACTCGAAATCAGAAATTCCTAAACCAAAAACCACAAGAACTTGTCATTTCTAAAAAAAACTTAGTTTTTCTACCTGTAGCTGGGACCAAAGAGATTATATAATACATTCACCTCGATGGCTGGGACTATGGACAAAGGAATCGCGGAAATGCGCTACAGAAACATTTTGCCAAATGCTGTTTACTAACATATACGTCGATGGTTGACTGTAAGTCTGATGTGAGCGGAAGTAGTTTTGTTACTAATACAGGTAAGCTACCTGAGCCAATCTAATTGTTTTCTTGTCTATTATTTCCGTAATCACCCGTAAAGAACGATGGAAACGAAACGAGACGATCGGTTTCTTCTGCTGTAGATGACGATTTGAAATTAGCGATCGTCAAGACAGCGGACTTTGTCTTACGCTGCTGCCCTACTTAGTCTGTCACTCTGCTGTTGCCTCCTCCCTCACTCCTCCGTTGAGACTGCTGTTTGCAGAATGCTGAACATTCTAATCAATCAGTCGATCATTCAATCAATATTAATTGTTTATTCTAGAAATCTAGCGGACAAGAGACGCAGATAGTTGTTTTTCGACGATTTATAGTAGTTGCTGTTCCTCGCTCAATGGACTGAAATTATCGCTGAGTGTTTGTGTTGGTCAGGATTATGTTGGATTTTAGAAAAATGTCTGGGATGTTCGTAATGTTTACAGCATTGATGAGTAATTCATCTCTATTTCAGACGTAGGTATTTCTGCTGAATCTCATATGATAGGTTCATTCATTTCGGAAATTTATATAGCGCCTTTTCAAGGAACCTACTCAGAGGCGCTCCTAGCCAATCCACGGTTAAATGAATAGGATTCTATGATATAAGGTTCTATGATTCTCTGTTGGTAACATTGGTAAAAATGTATTTTAGCGTATTTTATTGCATGGGGAAACAAATAGCGTATTTAATTGTCGTGTCTGGCTGACCTCGAGCACAATACAAGGGAAGAGATCACGGCTGATATTCCGAATTCTTATTTTAAATTAAACATTTTCATCATTGTCATTAGTCATAATCAGTCATCCCGCTTCTCATTTTGCTTTAAACTTTTTCATTAGCATCTCGCTTCATTTTGATATGCAGCCAACTAACGATGATATGTGTAGCATCCGTACAAATGTATATTAGCATAAAATATGCTGAAATACATCTTACATAGCACGGGTACCTAATACAATCAGAGTTGCCATGGATTTATTGTTATTTAGTAAACAACTTCAATCCCCAATCCAATAGAACATAATCTTCATAACAGAATAATCGTCATTACAGAATAATCTTCATAATAAAATAATCTTCGACTTCAAGGCAGCACACTCCACGATTTTCCGTGACCTTGACATTGTTTTGAACCAGGAACTCACCTTTGAACCACACTTTAGGCGTTTAGGTCGTGAATGCTTTTTCACGCTCTTGTTCTTCTGGTGCCACATATGCTAGTGCACTACTTTGTAAAAACTTGCGTTGACTACTGTCTCTCCCTAAACCACGGTCTGCCATCTAATAGACTGAGTAGACTAGAGTGATAGCCTGTCGTGTAAGGTGTTTACTGTTTAGATGTTATATTAATCTACAGTGTTTCGGGTTAGATTTCTTTCCACCAAAGCGCGATTGACAATTGGTTAATAAAGAACAAACTTAGTATCCATCCATTTGGTAAAACACTTGGGAACTGGGCCTTACAGTTCCTCCACAGCATGGATGGTAGCACCAGTCCTGTTGGAAGATACTTTGCCTTTCAAATGCCGAATGAATGAATGAATGAACGAAATGACATGTTTTATATTCACAGGTGACTTAGTTTGACAAAGTTTGAGATCGTGGACATCTTTACATAATTCGGCGCCAAGAGACAGATACAGAGACAGAGGCTTTAGATGCTGCTGGTCGAGCTGCAGCAGCAGCAGCCACCTCGTCCTTCTTCTTCTCTTTCTTCTCCCATCTTTTGCTGTGCATGCAGGGCGCCTTCGTTCTACAGATGATGTCACTGGTGCTGCTGCCTCATTCTGATGTCTGCCCATCCTGAATGATGAAGTTTATCCACCTGCTGCAGAAGCCCACATCGCAACGAACCAAGGAGGCAAGTCTCATCCTCATCATCATGTTCCTCGTCCTCCTTCTCTTCCTCCTACTCCTCCTCCTCTTCTACTTGCTTGTCCTTCTGTGCTCCTTCACATGCATCAAATAGTCAGACGATTTCAACTGAAATTACTCATTATTCATTCTTTATGTAGAGCGTTGATTGATTGCTTTATCTAACACATGTATCAGATGCTTGACCTAGTTATGATCGATTACACTTGACCCGGGATAATACATGGTTGATGTATGTGACATTTTATTAATCTTTTCATTCAATTTGCATCACTAAATCAAATCCATTGACAAGTCACAGGATAAGAAATTCAATTTTAGTTTTGCTATCATAGAACTTTGAAGTCTGTCCTAATAAGCGGCATTATCCCTGATGTCTCCTCTGTTTGTTCTCTCATTCATCTGTCATTGTCCGCATTTGTTAAGTTCTTAGACATCGTCATCTCAGCGTCTTGTATTATTCAGCCTTTGTTCTTTGATTTGAAAGTGCTTCCACCTGTTCTCTTGCAGTTGACTTGTTTCGATTTTTTATCGTTTTAATTTATCTAGTCTTTTCCACACTGGCTCCCAATCTCGGGGTATTAATGGTTTCCGTGTTTAAGTACTAACCAGTAGCCAAAATAACGAATAATTGGCTATGAAAATTGGCCAAAATTTGTTGTTTGAAACATTTTCATATAAATTTCAAAGTTTAGCAAGATCTGGCGGGCCGCATAAAATCATCCAGCGGGCCTCGGGTTGGACAGCTCCACTATAAGGTTTTGTTTATTGCTGTTCAGGACATTGACACCTTGTTCCGCTGGCTCTGTCCTCATAAGGTTTTGTTTATTGCTGTTAAGGACATCGATGCCTTGTTCCGCTGGCTTTGTCCTCATAAGGTTTTGTTTATTGCTGTTAAGGACATCGACGCCTTGTTCCGCTGGCTCTGTCCTCATTAAGGTTTTGTTTATTGCTGTTCAGGACATCGATGCCTTGTTCCGCTGGCTCTGTCCTCATAAAGCGTTCACATCGCTGTCTGAGGCTGAACTTCGGAATCTTTGTCAGAACATCAGATACGAAAAGCATCCGGCAAATGCTCTTCTCTTCCGGTCAGAGGTTCTACTTTTTGCTCTATTATTAGAGAAATCAGATTAATTTATGTAATTTATTAAGCCATTGTTTATTGTTATCATGTACTTCTGTATGATATGATAGAAGTTCCTGCTGTAATCAATGGTTCAGCCTGTTTATTAAAGCCATTTACTATTAGGTAGTTAGATGTCTTGTATAGTTCAGGTCATTTATTTATCTCCTTTATAGTATAATTATTTGTATTAATTCATCTGGTTTGCTTTTTAGGTAATCAGTCACCCAAGAGTGTGTGAATAATTGTCTTTTTTGAGGATGCATATAATCTGTTTAAAGAAAATGCTTTCTTATGGTCATGAACATTTTCATTGGATTGGTAAATTGGAAGGATGGATTTCTGCATTTTGTTTCAGGCGTCAGGAGTTGATTCGAAGGTGGTACATACTCTTGTCAGGCAGTGTCTTCATAGACGAACGAATGTACATAGCAGACGACAGGTACACCAGGTCACACAGTCTGTCTCTGTCTGTTTGTCTGCCTGTATCTCTCTGTCTGTGCCCTTCTTCTGTGTTTCCATGTGATCCTTAATTAAGAAACCTATTTTATCTAATTCTAATTAGTTTGTTGAGCTGAGCTCTGGAAATTCCAAAACTTTGTTTTGCCAAAGAGTCTGCCATCTCATATCCAGCCAATCCAAAAATATGGCTAAGGATGCAAGTGATCGTAAGACTTTGCTGTTTATTAAGTTTTTACTATCTAGAAAAGGTTTCGTCGCATTTGTTTTAACATCTTTGGATTTAGTTCCTAGTATTATTGTTCCCAATGTAAGATGGCAACAAATCTATCTTTATTCAAATCGTTTTCCAATTTATAACAACAATTAATGGCACAATAACTCTGGAGATGAAATATGCGTTGGGCCAATGTTGAAATGCATGAAATAGAAAAATAGATAATAATAATAATCTTTATTATATTCGTTTTGACAAACGCAGTATGATTACAGACAGGTTATACAAAATACGGCCCGCATAGCATGACACGCAGGTCAGCTTTACAGCGGGTTTGCTAATGGCCTAAGTGTTGGAACAGTCCTGGTATTTCCAAACCAGGAGTGGTGGGCGATCTTGTTTTCCAACTGACACGAGACATACGACACAACAGAAAAGCGCTATCAGCAGCTAACAGAAAGATCAAATAAATATTATTACTGCCCTGAGTGGGAATTGTTGAACTTAAGGAAGGCTGATTGGAAGAATTTACAATTTAAATGAAAGTAGATATCACAATTATGGCAAACAGCCTCTCGTGCAGAATGACACAA
This sequence comes from Dendrobaena attemsi, assembly GCA_034693945.1. Lineage (NCBI taxonomy): Eukaryota > Metazoa > Annelida > Clitellata > Crassiclitellata > Lumbricidae > Dendrobaena > Dendrobaena attemsi. The sequence goes on from JAQFXW010002150.1 coordinate 10,103, forward strand.
AGATCAAATTTAATTTACACCTTTATTACCTCAGCAAAACAAGTACAAGGTGAGATGCCACATCCATTTATACATGAGAATTTAAAATGTGTTTAGTAACGTGACCATATCAATCTTCAGCTTACTCCCAGTGTGTCATCTGTTTATCTGGTTGTCATCTGTTTATCTGGTTGTCATCTGTTTATCTGGTTGTCATCTGTTTATCTGGTTGTCATCTGTTTATTCGGTTGTCATCTGTTTATTCGGTTGTCATCTGTTTATCTGGTTGTCATCTGTTTATCTGTGTTTAGCTTTGGAAAGAGAAGAGTTGCTGGTGAGTTGTATCGGATGAGCGATTGCATCATATCAGAGCCATCGGAGATGATTGTCGTAAGTGCTCGTCTGTCTGTCAGTCTGTCTGTCTGTCAGTCTGTCTGTCTGTCTGTCTGTCTGTCTGCCTTTGCTCTAGAAGACTGAACTTAGTAATGTCATCATCACTGGTCATGGAGCGAAGAGACACGGAAGAGGAGGATGAAGGGGGTTAAGCCAATAGGAGAAAGCAAAGAGACAAACAGACTTTAATGATTTCTTGTAACTATTATATACGCATAATAATGGATTCAAACGCTGGAGTATCGCGTCTACTCTTTCATGACGCTCTAGATGATGACTAAGCTTATGACAACCGGTAACTCTGTGAAAATGGCATGTTTGTAGATCGACTATTTGGGCAGAAGTGGCTTAGAACTGGATCAGTTGGACGAAGACTGTGTTGATGGTGTCAACGGGGAGGAGGAAGAAGAGGAGGAGGAGGAGGAGGGGCAGACGGAGGAGGAGGAGATGCCTGGCTACCTTGGAACCAGTCTGCCAATGCAAAACAGACACCTTCGCTATTCCGATAGCAGTCTCTTTGACCAGGTATGGATTAAATGGCTGGAGGAGAGAGATCTAGGCCATCCTTTTATCTTCAATTGGATGGACAGAGATTAATTCTAGAGAAATCGTTGCAATTTGCCTGCAGCAGCAGTGATCGGGAATTAGGATTTTGTATTTAACTTGTCAAAAAATTGAAATTGGCTGCAAAGCTAATTTATTAGGAACTAAAATTCTAAAAGTTAATGATAAATTAATATTAATGATAATCGCCTATTTTTAAGTTTGATTAAAACAATCTTCATATGATTTCGTTCCCATTAGAAGCCTCTTCCTTCACCCGAAAACTGAAGGTGCTGATTGGTGGTCGTACTGTTGCACAAGTTTCCTCGGCTGAATTCCTAGGTGTACATGTGGGCGATAACTTAACTTGGAGGGTTCATTTTGGTAGCATTTCGAATAAAATTGCAGAAAATATAGGCGTCCTGTCAATAATTTTTCATTTCTTTTGGCTGCAATTTTTGCACCAATTGTATGGACTCTAATATTTACATACTCTGCATACTGTGATTTAGTGTGGACCTCTAATTACAATTTGCATCTTAGCAAGCTGATTGTTCTTAAAAAAAGATCGGTATTTGTAATCTTTAATTCTCAATTTTGCTGACATACATATCCAATCTTGCTGAAGCGTTGAATGCTAAAAGTGAAACAGCTGCAAATACTTCAAATTAATTGGTTGATGTTTTAACATAACAACCTTCTCTTGACATTTCCAAGGAACTTTGAATTTCATTCATACATCACTATGCAGGGGCAGAGTCTTATCTTGGGACTTCTGCAGAATTGCACACAAATGGGATGCCCGCCAATTCTCACTCAAATTAACGGATCCCCAAATATGAGATTCTCTCCCATTTAAAATACGAAATTCAATGCATGCAATTAATTTTAAACGAGTTTTAAAGCCTTAGTAATTAATTCTTTATCTTAGGTGTATGTATGATCCATCAGGTGGTAACAAAATTGTCCGGATACAGAGGAAAATTTAGTTTTCTGGAATGGCCGTGTCTGGTGGCTGTGTCTGAGTTTGCAAAAGTTCATTTAAACGCTACTGCATTAAAGCGTTGGATGTTATTATTATTATATTTTATGTCCCCATGACAGGGATGTGAAATTATCTGGATTTGAAAATAGGATCTGAATATATGGTCCAGGTCCTAGCAATGGAAAGTGTCTGTAAAGGACACCACATGAAAACGTTGTTTCATAAGCAAAATACATTGGAACAAAGACGCAGTTTCGCGTAGGTAAAGAGGACATTAAAAGAAAAGATGCAATGCGTGACTAAACATGAGGCTGGAACATTTTCTTAGCCATACTGCATCTTCATTTCGGAATTAGAAACCAATCTAGGACTTTCTATATATCTCTGATTCATATACCTGTCTCACTTTGTGCACGTAAAGTGCTTGCTAATAATTAATAACAATAGAGAAATCGAAGCAGTGTTTAAAACAGTTTCACATAATATTGTACCCACCATGTTATGTTCCGTTGTAGAATTTTGATGGTGATAGTACTATCACGAAGAGGGGTGTGACGCTACGCGAGAGCGACCGCAGCATGGAGCGATTCTACGTGGGATCAAGAGCGAGCGACGACACGTCGAGTCTCTGCTCTGGATCGGACATGATGATGTCATCTACGGAGGACCAACCGATCGATCTGACCGGACTGATCGAAAGCATCGTCGATTCAGACGATGACGAAGACAACGACTTCCTTGGAGGAGGAGAGGAGGAAGACGCAGAGGTAGACAGTCGGAATGCTTCCATCTGGTTACAGTGGAGAAAGGAGAGGGATGAGGAGGAGAGGATGGATAAGGAGGATGCGAGAAGTGTTGGTCGAACGGGGAGGTGACTGGGAATCGGGGAAAGAGGAAGACTGGTAGAAGAACTAAGAATAGTTTGTCAGATCTTTCTTGTGAGACTGTTTCAATTCGGAAGAGAGATGAATTCCATTGAGTAGAATTATATACTTCAGTTGAAATTCTGCTAAATTTCCACTGATGTAAGTTAGGTTTAATAGGGGAAGTAGGAGGAGGCAAAGAAGTGGGTTCAATTCTTTTTGGAGATAGCGATGGGAAGAAATGGAGGAGCGTGGTGCTCAGTGTGCTGCTGCTGCTGCTGCTGTCAAATGTCTTGACTGTCAGAATAGGTGTTGTGAAGAGGTGTTGTCTGTGTTGTGAAGAGTCTGTGTTGTCTGTTGTATAGTTTCTGTCGATGCACGATGCATTTCGAGAGACGCTGGAGAAGCTGCCAGCGGACAGAACGGACAAGGACATCGAAATGATTCTGGAGAACATCCAACATCTGCCCGTGAGTCACACGCTTTACTTACTGTTCGAAGTGAAGCACCTGTTTCTGTCCTCTGGTCAACCACTTGTTGTCTCTATTGGGGGTGCTTGGTTAGTGTAGTGGTTAGCGTGCTGGACTGTGTTTGCAGTTAGCGTGCTGTACTGTCAAGCAGGAGGTACCGGGTTCCAATCCCGGCCAGGGCAGAAATTTGCTTTGAGATTTCT
>JAQFXW010002151.1:0-13538 GCA_034693945.1 Dendrobaena attemsi
TACTCATACGGCAGTGTCAGCTTGAATAATAATTAACACAAATATACATCAATATTATATATATTTATATTATATATATTTATATTATATACAATACATAATGTATGCCTATGCAGAATGATTTCCCATGTGCAACGGAAGTAGTGAATTTTCCTGGGAATTGAAAACTGAATGAATGGTCAACAACATGTCTGATAGCTGTAGGCATCAGGTATCAAACAGAATTAACTCAAACAGGAAGGGGTTCTGCATGGGTATGAACACTGTATAATACCAAGAAGTAAGTGATGCAGCAATGGTAAGTAAGCTCTGTTAAGGAGACTTATATATAATTCACCTTCATCACACAGCATTCAAAGGGATGGTAATAGCACAGTTAGATTTGTGACTAATGCTCAGAGAACATTTATGTCTGGGTTCAAAAACTACCAAAATTCAAATTACATACATGTCTCTGACCCTGAATGCAGTGGTGATAGACTGATTTGCTAACACATGTTTCCTAGGTATTAAACTAAGTGCATCAAAACCAGAAAGATCTCAAAACCTAATACAACTTTTGAACTGCTGATGAGTCATACAGTCAGCTTAGTACTGTCTCTTGAGAGATCATCATTCTTCTCTCCAAATATCACGACTCAATTCACAATGCCCTAAACTATTGTTCAGGCATGAATGTGAAGACATTAGACAAAGTGTTGGACAGAGAAATGAATGTCCGTATAGTTATTGGGATGATTTAAGTTTGTTTTCTCTTCAACATAAAGACTACTCATCTACAGTACTATGCTAATGCCTATGACTTGCATTGGCAGGTATAAAAGAGCATATATTTCACCATGCTATACCTCACTACTAGGGACTGCCCACCTGATCTGACCAAATTCACACATGATTGACAGCAAGGTCATGAGTCAAGCTCTCATGAGTCACTTGGCCTACCGCCAATCCATCACCCTCAAACATTAGTTTCAGCCAGACAACATGAATGAATGAACAGATGGCAGGGTTCTTGTCAAAACGTTGCAGATTGACTCACTTCAAAGTAAAGCTACTGTATGCTTCAGAAAGGAATGGAAGTCCCTATATCAGGAAGAAGCAAATCACTCAACGTGACATTTTAAACTGATCCACAACAGTAACTGCAAAGCTCTACAGAGCAATGAATAGAACATTGAGAAACAAGAACAGCTTGCTGAGAAACCACCAAACAGCTTGCCGCTGAGAAACAATGTATGCGCTAGAGCTGTGGTATCGGAATTACACAACCTCTACAAATGAATGACCACACCCAGAAACACTTCATCAATCGCTTTCATGAACGATACTGGACCCACAATAAAATTGATTTTCAAAGCTTTGCATCTGCACGAACGTATGCATGAATAATCAATGACAACTGATAAGCCAAACTGACTGCAGCAGTACAAAGACCTTCAAAGAACTTGTTCACTTCGGCTTCTCAGAATTTCACACTTACACAACCTTGGCAGAATTAAACATCTGAACTCAAGGCTTCACAGTTTTAATACACAGCATTAACATTTCACAAATGCTTCAAATGCCTCTTCGATCTTACTTACCACAAACATGAACCACTTTGAAAGCACAGACAGACGCCTAAATTCCAATCGCATGATATAGGAGTTTTTCTAAAAACAACTCATATGAAATGTCAACAGGGAGAAGATCTATAGGCCATCCAACCGTCCGACAGATAATACTCAGATATAGCTTGATAAGAAGCCTCACACTCTAGCAGAAAACATGTTGGGAATCTATTGCAAATAGGCATGGAAATCAAGGATAACATGCACACAATTAGGTCTTATGAAGCAAGGATTAAGTTACAATATCATATCTCTAGAATATTAGTAAATTACAACTATTGCAGGCTCAGCACAGATGGAGGGAAAACAGTTGTTAGAGATATTATCATAAAGATTCTACATGCTTCTCTGTAACACTGATCAGTTATTAATCAAAACTCACAATTTAGCTCTCAATTCATCTAAAGCAAATCTGAATTAATTTGTGTACAATGCAACAGTAGCAACACATTTGACCTTTCACAAATATTCAGCATGCCAATTGAAAACACAGCACATTCTACATTTGCCAAGTTATAGTAAGCATGTTTTTCAAGTATAAGCCTCGTTGTGAACAGTTGATAGGCTGTGCTTCTTTACGTCCTGAACCAAACTTCATTAACTGCTCTTTCAATGTACCGTTTCATTATGTTTTGTAATATTTTGGTTGACATTATTTCTTAAATGCTCCATATGTTAATGCCCCCTAAATTTGATCAGCAGTCTTGCTCATCTCCTTTTCTTCTGTATATTGGTATGATTGTTGATTTTGTCCGGTCTTATGGTATTACTTTCTCTTGTTCAATAGCGGTTCCCTGCAGTAGTTCCACAGTGATTCCAATCATGCTCAATGCTTTTCATTTAGTTGCTAACATCTCTTTCCTATCTATCTATCATCTATCTACTTATCACCTATCATCTATCTTTCATCTATCTATCTATCTATTTGGAGATTTATAAAGCGCCTCTCTCAGCAGAGCAATTTCCTCTTCCCGTATAAATCAGGGCATCTGCTCTTCTGTGTTGTTTATGGACAACTCTGCCACAACAGTAGGATCATTACGTTTGTCGATGTTTTGTAGTTGTTTGAACTTCCCCTTTCATCATTTGTCTATGCTTAGATCATCTGTATATGTTTATGTAACTGATTAATGTGATTATTCAACTTAATCACACACTTCCTTATTTATTTATGTATTTATTTAAGAGATTTCTACAGCGCCTCTTCAAGTCCACTACTACTCAGAGGTTCTCCCGACTGCAGCATTGATGCTGAGTCGGAGTTAAAATGCTGAAGTGCCTCATTTACTATACCATCTGGTGAATCTACCTAGAGGACTAAAGCATAAATCTTATATTCTTCATAAAGGTTTCTCATCCAATATAGTAAGCCTCTCCACAGAGCAATTGCGAGTGAAGAACTTGCTCAAGGTCCTTTAATATGCAGTGGCTCAAGGTGGATTCCAGTCAAACCAATATCCGTTTATTCAACGGCAGCTCTAGCTCTAGCTGACATAGACACAACTCCTTACATACATCTAGTATACAGTGTGTATAGCAACGTACAGACCGCCAATACGCCTTATTGCAGTGTATCGGAAACTGTGTGCCGTGAGAGATTTCAACTGCGACGCGAGCGAATCCTAAAATTTGCCTATCTCTTTAATTGACATTATAAGAAATCAGTTCATAAGTACAATTTTCGATTGTTTGATGTTTTAGTTTAATTCGATGTCATGTCCAAAGCAAAACTCTGTAGTAGGCCTAGTCATGTTATTTAATGTGTTCTCGACGGCATTAATCATTGCAGAGGGTCTTGTTGATCGTAAAAGCGATCAGTCTAAACATAAACCTAAACCTGATGTTTTAACCTATCTCGACCCTCGAGAGGTCACTATAATAATCTATTCAATTGCATTCTCAAAAACTCCAACCTAGTTATTTTACTTCGCATCTCGGCTCTGGAACTATCTGCTCTCAGAAATAACGGCCATATCGAAACTTGAACACAAAAGTAACCAAATGTTTGCTTCAGTTTGGATCTTCGCACCTCTGCGAAGTTGGAGTTTCTGCTATATCAGCGTCTTGATCAGTATAATAATTATATGCCTAATTATAGGCCGTGTGGCGCGGTAGTGTAGTGGTGAATTTTCGGCAAATCGGACGCTTGACAGAAAACCCCTTTCGACGAACCGGGTTCTACGATTCGGATAGACACCTTTTGCTTGTCAATTCCTTTCTTAATCTCACTTTCCAGTTGGCTGTAAGACAACTGGTATTTCTTTATCTAGTTGAATCCTTGTGAATGACAATGTTACGCATACTTCAAACTACTGTAACCTCTAATACATGAAACAATTTCAAATTTCAATTCACAAACTTCATCAAGTTCATTATTACCTGCCAATCTTTTCGCCGATACTGTAATATGTTTCCACAGGTTCTTGCTTGAATTCCATACCACCTAGAATCTCGGTAACCCCCTCCTTAAATGAATTTGGCCTAGCGCAACATTTCAACTAAAGACACAGTCCTCTATGTTGGTTAAAGTGACTCATAATAATTATAGTTCTAAAAAATAACTCATCCATCATAATATTCGCCGATAATAATCAATTGAAAACGGAGGGTTAAGCGCCGCACCTGCCAGACTTTTCATTGGCTGCGTCTGCAATGCAATTGACAAGAGCTGCAGTTTAGGTAACGGATTCGCTAGATGGCTGATCACCTAAGATTTATTAATTATTTTATTCACAAACTTGTATAGCGCCTCACGTAAAATTGCCCGATCACAGGTAACCCAAACTAGCTCTGGCAAAAGACTTGAAAAGAGCCATTATAATTACAATTATAGGTTGTAGTCAAATCGCCTTGTTTCAAGTTGTTTGTCTCACATACTAAAGCGCCGGTGAATAAGCTGGTATCCCTTTTGCGGGAGCTGAGAAATTTTCGAGGATTTACATACTTAAAGCCATGCGCAAGTCAGCGCAACCAAACAAACATACTGGTCAGTGGTTTATTAAATTCACAATGACAGACCGCAACATGATTAGGCCTACAGACAGGTTATAGGCCTACGAAATAAGGCCGTACGTACAGCACGACACGCATGTCGGCTTAACAGCGGGATCGACTTATATGCTAATTAATGGCCTAAGAACTTTAACAATCCTGGTACGGCCAGACCAGAATCGAGTGGGGTGGGCGATTTTATTTTCCAATTGGAACGAGATAAACCACACCAGAAAGCGCCTTTGGCAGTTAACAGAAACTTAATATTAATTACTGACCCATGTGGGGCTCGACCCCAGGTCGCCAGACCAGTATAGCTTATCGACCAGCCAGTGGCGGATCCAGGGGGGCAGAGGGCCCGGGCCCCCCTTAGCCATAACCCTAACCCTAATTCATTCCGTAAATCTAACCCTAATTTCAACGCTAACCTATTTAAAATTAATAATAAATTAAAATGAAATCCAAAAGAATGAAACAACTTAAACAAGTAGCCTATTTTATATTTTGTATCATATTGTTTGTTAGACTGCCGACATTTTCTAGGTAACTATTGCAATACATAAATAGTGTATGCGCAGTGCGAACGGTGCTGGCATTTGTTTAGAGCAATTGAAATACCGATAGTTGCCCATAATTTGTGAATGGACTCCAAAATAAATTAACTATGCGTCCATGGACTCCAAAATAAATTACCGCGGCGTCCAAATACCGTGGTGTGTCACATAATATTGCATTAAAATGGTCAAAAAGATTTCGCGCTCGCGTGCGAGTGTCCTCTTTTACCTTTTTAACCAAACCCTAACTTCAATTCTTATCCCAAATTAACCGTGACGTATTTTTATCAAAGAAATAAGAAAGTGTGTGATTGATGACAATAAAAATCATCAAGTTTTGTGAAGATGAGTTGCGAAATTTTTGGGCCCCCCCTTACTAAATTTCTAGATCCGCCGCTGGAATTCGGTGAAAAGAAGAGGTGATGGCAGAGTGAAACGAGAGTATGAGAGCTCAATTAATATAGGCCTATATACAGAAATTATAAACGAAGGAAAAAGTGGGAGATGGAAGTAGAGTAACAAGGTATGGAGATGGATGAAGGACAGCGCTAGCTATAGGACTATGAGAGAAAAAGATCGACATTGAACAGTTTCATATGAAGACTAAAATTTATCTATCGTTTTATAGGCCTAATATAATTTGTTTACTGTCGATGGTCAGTGATGAGCACTATAGTATTTTTAAAATAGATTTATATTTTATTTTAAAAATAGATTTATATTTTCAAAATATAAAATACTATTTTGTTTTCTATTTTCAAATAGTTTTGGACACTATTTTGTAAAAGTATTTTCAAAATAGCTTTAAAAACTATTTTGGAGTATTCAAAATAGTTTTCCAAAATAGTTTTATTATAATAAAATAATCTTCAGTCATGACTCATGCCGAAGATCTGTGCTCTTGTTGATGTTTTAAACTGTCCTATTCTGCGCCTGCACTCCTGAGGTTGGTTACACACGGTATTTGGACGCCGCTATAATTTATTTTGGAATCCACGATCGCAATGTTAATTTATTTTGGAGGTCATTCACAAATTATGGGCGACGCCCATCATTTGTGAATGCATATATTTAACAACAAGCTACTATCGGTCTTTGCCCTCAACAAACGTTAGCACCGTGTGCACTGCGCATACACTATTTTGGGTAGCGCAACAGTAATTAGAAAATGGTGTCTGCAGTTTAACAAACAATTTGACATAAAATAAAAAATAGGCTATTATATATACTTGCTTAAGTTGTTTTATTATTGAGGATTTCATTTAAATTTAGAATTAATTTTAAATGGGTTAGCATTGAAATTAGGGTTAGGGTTACGGAATGAATTAGGGTTAGGGTTGTGTCTATTGTAGACTATAAGACACAGATTGTGAAGAATTGTTAAAACGTAACTATGATATACCATGTATGCCTCAGGCCTATTATGTTATGCTTCTCTTCCGCAAAATGTAAAGACCAATCAGAAGTTTTGTGTAATCGACCACAACAGTTGGACAATGATTCATCCCTTTCGAAAACTGACCTCCTAACTTAATTCTAAGTGTTTTATTGGGTCTTATTTGATGTCCTCTCAAAGATGGCGAACTGCTACTTCGGTCCTTTAATTACTCGGATGTCGTTTTTCGTCCTTCCGTGACTCCGTGAGCAGATGTTGGATTATTTGTTACAGCGCCTTTCTAAGAATCCTGCAGGCCAAGGTATACTGATGCATCTTTCATCGGGTGTGATTTTACTGCTCCAGCTACCGGGTGCGATTTTCTTGACGCTTTTCCGGCCGGAGCTTTTCATCCCTTGTCCATGCTGCTTTAGTCTTCTGCCCAACTTATAGACAAAGAATTAATTCGTTTATATGCTTTCGCTATTTCTTTCGTGCTTTTATCAATTGTTGACTCATTCTGTTCCTCGTTCTTTCGTTCAGAGGCCAATCATCGTGGATCCATACTTCATCCCTCGATCGTTCGTGTAGCCCTTTAAAGATCTTGCCATTGGAAAACTCATCAAGGCTCAGAGCTTGAGCAGTAGGACAACCTCGGATTGGGACAGATGGAACGACGCCATTGGTCTCTGTCATTGACGCGGGGACATTGGGGCAAAAGGAGTAACTGGACACCTCTGACATGAAAAATTGACACTAATTCTTAACTAGACCTAGAGCTACTAGCCAGCGCGTATTCAAAATATTGCTCACACTAAATCGCTAATGACACTAATTATATCTTGATTTATTATTTTCCGTAGAAATATTTTAATACATGGTGGAACGGAGAAGTATAAGCCTAACTCAAAAACAGCAGTTTGTTCTTATTAGATCTATGCTAAACCATAATTCTCGTCGTAACAATGTAACCATCGATGTAATCAACGTTGTCTGGCACTAACACTCTACAATTTACTACTTTATTCGCCAGGAGCGCTTACAATTCGCATTTTGCCGTAAAACATTTTACGATTTAAATACAGCTTTGTCTACTACGGGCGCTTACAAAATTAACATTAGTGAAATGAGCGATCGCAATTTGATTTATTTTCAAACTTTGTGCAGAGCCGAAAGAACCACGTCATTTTTGACGGGTTATAGTTAGTTAGCTTAATACAATATTCAGCGTATAGGCCTACCCATGTCCTTTTCGCCTATAGGTGTAGGCCTAAATTGAACATTTTACAAAACCTTTATAAAAAAATATTCAGTGGCAGATCGCCCTCTGTGTGTTTGCCTGGGTGTGTGTCTGTGAAGCAGTGTAAGCAGGTGTATGCTTCTCTGTTTCCATTTGTGTGAATTCATATGCGTCTGGGTGCGCGCGGTTTTATGTGAAGTGCTTGGCGTAATGATAATATTTTCCAGTTCCTCATGACGTTTACATTGGAACAGCGTTGAGTGCACCGCGAATTTATTTTTCCCCCGGTTGCGCCATAAAATTTCTCATCTTTAATAATGGGGGTCTATTAAAATTATGCGACTGAAAATCAAAGACTGTCTCGAGCTTTAACTTTCCATGCAATAGACTAACAAGGTTTATTCAATGCTCACATACGCCCTAATCCTTGCATCGATAAAGTCTCCGTGTGCCACGACTAAGTTCATTGTTGTGTGCATAATACCTAATTCAGTAGGCCTATAGTTGGCAATAACAGCATACAATGAGTTTCTGATCAATGAGAATCTAACGTTTCTAAACCATTTGCACATTATACACTTTTTTAAAGAAATCTTCTCATTATACCTGCTATTATAATAACAGGATATCTGTTTCCTACAAGACACGACAAGCTTGTGAAGACAGTAAAACATCAAACTCAATTTGCCGAAAGCCGTGAAATTTATAGTTCTGAAATTTTCTCGTTATCTTTTTCCTGAATCGAACGGCGAGCTTGCGAAGATAGGCTAACACGAGTCATTCTCGCCGAAAACCTGGCCACATTATAACAAGACCTATCTATCACTTACTTGAGTCCTGCACCACAGCAGGTTTCTTGCACTAGATCTACACTGGATTTTCATTGCATTAACCAAGTAGGTATACTGGTACAGGTTTGTTGTTCTGATTAGCCTATACTTAAGTTGTAATACAACACTAGAACACGGTAAAAGCAGGGTTCTGATCACTTGAAGAATTGACATGATTTATACTTTTTAAAATTTTCTCTTTAAAGGTTTCGAGACAATTCGTCTATCAGCATTTCGTCTATAGGCCTATATGACTTTTCGTGTACAAACTATAGATAGGCCTACCAGATAAAAATCTAATTTAGACTCAATGCGGGATGACGATAACACTTTTACGTAGGATTTTAAGAGAAAAATGTAGCATAAACTCAAAGCAGTATTATCGGGGATAAACGATAAGCAACAATTATAATTACAACTGGAAGCTGGATAGAGGCCTAAGCGATACAAATATAAAAAAAAACTGGTAGCGGGAAAGACGCTCAAACGTAACTACAACTGGAAGCAGGATATACGAGTAGACGTATTGTCCGTAGACGAAATGTCGGTAGACGAATTGCCGGGAAACACTCATTAACTAGTAGGCCTATCTGTTTCCTGCACGAACAGGAAAGTTTGTGAAGATAGTAAGTCATCCAAGGTCATTTGTCGAAAACTATGAAATTGCTGAAACCTGGCTATTGCACCAAAGTCTTTCATTATAAAGAAAACATGTTTTAAATTGTATTGGAGGTAAATCAAAGCTAAATACGAGAGCCTCCTCTTAAAGTCTGCGATTTGGCCCATTAAGACATGCATGTCCCGTCTATTGTCATCCAAGATATTCTACAAGTCTACAACTCGTTGCCATGAAGTGGCAAATCGATGAACAAATATACAAATAATTAATGTCAGCTTCTGAAATCGTCGATGCATGGGTAGTATGCATATAATTATGTTGGCATGGTAGTGTAGTGGTGAAGGTCGCCGCATTGTAACCGAAGGGTTGCGGATTCGAATCCCACCCGCTGCGTGAGGACCTTTACCAAATCCTTCACTCACAGTTGCTCAAGCGCTTTGGCGCGTAAAATTCTGACACACGTCCGCGCTGTAGTCGTGACCGCCTCTGAGTAGTAGTGGTCTGTAAGAAGCGATATAGAAATACACAAATACAACACAATATAATTATGTATGTATGTGTGTATGTCCGTGTGCACGCATGTATGCAACTATTCACGTATGGATGGGTGTGTATTAATGCACTTGTAACAATGCATGAATGCATCGTACATGGCGATTTCAGGCATATGATGTATGCATTTATCTGGCCATTACAATAGCGTCATGTGAAAACCTGGCATGCATGTGTGTAACGTATCATTGTATAAATTATGTAAGCACAGATGAATACATTTAACACTACGTATCATCGTCATATATATATCTCGTAATTCATATAGCTCCACTGTGAACCTGACAAAGGCACCAGCATCATTCGTGTCTCACCCAATTCGTGCGTCTTACCAGCGGCGGCGGCGGCGTCGGCGTCTAGAGGCCTATCAGAGCACGCACTGATAAAACCCTTAAATGGCCAACTCTGTGCATTGGGGTTGTTGGTTGGTCTCTATCGGTCGTCGCAGCAACCACCAGAGCCCACAGTGAATAGAAAGGACGCGACAGCTTAATATAGGACGAGATCTCTTCAGGATTCGCTTTCAACGGAGATTCTCCAACGGATTGTCATTTCTATTTTCCACGTATAGGGCCTACAGTTTCACGTTCGATTGAATCCTATTGCGTTTTTGCAAATAATGGAGTTGTAGACATCGTTAATAATTTGAGTGTTATAGGTGCTTGTAGTTTAGATCGTTCATGATCTGAGCCTGCATGGCTGAGTTACATGTATACGTCGTCGAGTGGCGCAGAGAGTTGATTAACGTTCGTTTTAATTAGGTTCAGTTGAGTGGCAGCAAATGTATTGCGTACAGGAGAGAAGATGAAGTTGTCATTCGTCGCCACTTTGTCTACATAATTATGCGGATCAACTAGATGAAGGTATTCAGTTTCGAAACCGATTTCTAAACAACGGCTCTTGTGAACCTGATTATTATTACTGTATGTTCTCTCGACATTTCTGAAGCGCTACAAATAATTATTATAATACGTGATGCTAAGAAACAGGTACCAGGCTACTACCAGCTCCTTTATTCGCGCTGCGTCAAGTCAGAGGGATAGTCCAGAGGACACAACGTTGGACACCACACGTTGCCATGGAGGAGACCGTAGGAAGGATATAATCCTCATAAGTCCAGACCGATTTACCAAATCACTCAAATCTATAAGTCTTTACTGACTTAGGGAGCTCTTCTCGAGAGTCTCTTGTAATGTAATGTAAACTTGTTAAGTACGCCTAATCTTCGAAATTTCTCTAGCGCCATAAGAAAACCACGCAAAGGACATCAGTTTATTCACCTTCTCTTGAAGAAGGGTGATGCAAAAATAAATGTCCGAATGAATGAATGACTGAATGAATGAAGGACGGAAGGAAGGAAGGAAGGATTGGATCTTGAATGGACGTTGTATACATTCTAACGGATTGCAATTGCAACGACTGGCCATGTGGAAGTCAAGAGAAATGGGTTTCCACGGTTTGGATGATTCGGATAAGTTTTATTGAGGTATAATAGGCTTTTTATAGCCCCGCAAATTTATAAGCTTATTTGTAAATGACGCCGTTCAAGGCGAGCACTGAACGTAATACAAAGAATAACGTAAAGATATGCTTTTAAAGCGACGTTCAAACAGTGTAAAATAACTCTGGTAACTGTAGCAACAGGACTAGCGGACTAAAATCTGAAACTAAAACTACAGTAGGGGCGTATACTATACAGTCTCGCTTTCGCATACAAAAGTCTCGACTGCCGTCAATCTGTGAAGCCATTTCTCTCTCAATTGACAGTATAGTCAAATTGGTATGAGCCTCTCAAGAGTAATAATTGTGCAGCCTATAGATACTGTATGTGCGAATAAGTTCAAGTTTTGCCCACCGCACCACCGTCCACCCCAGCCCTACGCCACCAATGGCGCGACCACTTAAATTAATCAGAAAATCAATCGGTCAGATTAGGAACTCGGAGAAGGTCCGTTTCATTCGATCTGTTCTAGTTGTTTCATTAGAAGTCGTGTTTTCACTTTGAGAGCCCTTCTTCCTGAACCTTCTGCAGCTGCCCACGCATGTACATGTAGGCCTACCTCTTAGCCAAATATATAAAACAATAAATTACATATGTAGGTCCATACTATATAATAATTATATATATATACACTGTGAACGGAAAAAACCAAACCTCTTCATTACTCCTGCGCTTTGGTTTCCTAATAGCCCAGAACTTAATCATGGTGTACAAAATCTTGGGTATGATGCTTGAAAAGCTTACAGGACAAAGGTGCGCGGTGTCGGAAAACTGCGCCGGATTAGAGGACTTCTAGGTCTACAGATGTCGGAGAAATTTCATCAAGCTGTTATCGATTCCTCAATTAATCGGTGGCGAGAGCGTCTTTGTGCACGTATTGAAGTCTAAGTAGGACATTTTGAACACACATTATAACTAAAAAAATTACAATTTTCTGATTCATAATCTTTGAACTGAAGTTTGTCCAAGTTTAATTAAAATATACAAATTATTGTACATCACTTATCGTTGTAACAAGAGAGGTTTGGTTTTTCCGTTCACCGTGTATGTAGGCCTAATATGTGAACTCATTTACTTCTAAAGACCTAAGACTTACATGCATAGACGCATTTATAGACTATAGCCCTCTCTTGTATTATGCAAATTATACATAAATTATGTGCAAGATATTCTGTACATATGCATAAAATGCACCATAATGCTTAATATACATAGATACATGTGTATTTGTGCATCTGTTTAGATTGACCTTAGTTTGAAAACGTATTGCATTGTGTGAGTAGGCCATAGGTATGTCAACATCCTGTCACGGACACTTAATCTAGCGCCTTTAGAGTGCCTCTCTAGCCCGCGTATAGATACTACTATACGCTCATCGTCGCAGTCTGAGTGGCGTCAAAGCTAATTAAGAACAATAGGTTCTTCTGTTTTATAAATCACGCTCCGATTCTTATAACTGGAAAATTATCATTGGCGTGTTGACGGCGTGTGTGCACATGTGTTTAGCTATGCGCGCATGTGTGTGCGCTCAAGTTTGCGCTTAGGTGTGCGTGTGCGTGTGTGTGCATGACACCGTGTGTCTGTTTTATGAGTAGGCCCTATCGAATCGAGGAAGTGTTGCAGTCTAGACAATGTTTGGTGTTTGAAAATCTCGCGACATGGATAATAATAATAATATCAGTGATGTCATTATCATCGGCTAATTATTCGGTTTACCTTAACGCTCTGATTCATCTGATATGGCTTCAGACCGACGTATACATATCAACATATTGACGAAGATCTCTCGTATACTCGACCTGTCGGGCGTTCTAGCTCCAGCTTACGACAGCTGATCTACATGTTTGCTATGTGATCGGTCAAACATGTGTAGGAATTATTGTGTGTATAGATACGCTGTGTTTAGAACCGAAAACGAATACACGTAGTGTAAGTATATGCATTTTGCATATGTGTGTATGCAGGAATATGTATTTATGTCTGTATGTTCATTCGCTCAATCATTCGTTCAGTCAAGAATTTATATAGCACCTCTTCTATGGGAACACTCCGTGGTGCTCCCGATTCCAGCGTGGTCAAGAGAACAGTTCTGGACGACTGTATAGGCCTACGTATGTAAACATGCATCTATGACCTATGCATGTACTCATGTACGGCATTGTATATCTGTATCCACGTATATGTATTGATGGATTATATGCATGTATGTATGTATGTATGTATGTATGTATGTATGTAAGTACGTATGTATGTAGGGGGCCTATGT
>JAQFXW010002152.1:0-13538 GCA_034693945.1 Dendrobaena attemsi
AGCTATTTTTAGAGCGTTAGCGCAGACAGACACCGCATCACCGCATCATCGAAAGATCGAGAATTATTGTTTAGAATACTTTGTTCATTGGCGTTCAAACTGAAAGACTGGAGACACAGTATGATTCGTAGGGTTATAACTTCTTATAACAGTTATGTTCATGTATCTTTAGTTGAATGAACTTTTACCTAAAACAAAAAGAAAAGATCACCCCAGAATCAAGAAATTGACTTCTGGAACGTAAATATAAGTATCAGTCTTTACATGAGTCGAATTTAACCATTTTCAGCCATGCTAGTTGCCCTTTCATTCTACATCTTAATTTACTATGTTGCCAACAAGCATATGAAGGCTGAGTCGACCAGAACTCAGATCCATTACTCAAACCCTCTCTCCTGACACTGTGAAGAAGATTCCACTCCATGCTGTAGTATGGGCTGACAGTTGTTTGGTAGCTAGCCAGCTTTCCCCGTGCTGTGGGTGTGGTGCTATCAATAGGACACTATAGCACTCAGTTAAGTTAAGTAACAGTTGTTTATGCTTTAACTGGCGACAATTCACAGAATTGTAAGTCTTTTTGTGCTAATTTGCTAAGTCAGCCGTCCACCAAATGTCTGATTATTTGATAAGGTTCAGCAGATGGAAATTTGAGTAACTGTAACGAACTGCTAAGACAGACAAACAACTAAATTGATCTTAGAGGGTCCTGTCCATAGCTATCCTCCCTCTTCTCAAGACCAGTCTTTTTTTAGAGACTTTGCGCACTCGGAGCACTTCTGAATGGTTTGAGGTGCTATATAAATGTCTAGATATGATGCGATGCAGTGTGAGATTTAGTCCAGTTGTGGACTTGTTTGAATCATGTTTATGTCTCTATGAAAAGTTTTTCAAAGGCCTACGACATCACATCTGACCAGTTTTTAGAGGAGCACGTTAAATAACACACTTGTATAGTGATTTAATGTATGTAGCTTTAAGCTTGAACTATTATTGTTCAACATGGCAGCACATTTATGTAGAAGATTATTTCACGAGTGCAGTTTGCTCTAAGCTATGACGGTGAATGGACTGGGAGCGCCTCTGAGTACGTTCTTGAAGGGGCGCTATACAAATGCTCAGAATGAATGAATGAATGTACAGGTGTATGTAATACTATGTATGTATGTAATCTGGGCTTTATAATACATTTGTAAAACCTGTCAAAAGTACAGTGCATGAGACTGTCTGGTATCTGAGAGAATGTGGTATCGATTGAACATTGGATGATTATTATCACAGTACGTACTATGCACTGGAGTTTTATTCTAAATCATTTGTAATGGGGCTTAATCAGTGAATCTATCGAAAGTTATGTTCAGTTTTTTTATTGCCATTAATAGCACTTGTTCACTCTTTCACTTTGATTATGCATGTTCGGGTGAGTCCGTAGCTTAGTTGAGACAGCGCTGGTCGATAAGCGGAGTAGTTATCTGGCGGCATGGGTCCAATCTTCACACAGGGCAGTAATTTATTTTAAGTTTCTGTTAGCTACTGGTAGCGCTTTTCTGTTGTGTCATTTGTCTGGTGTCAGTTGGAAAAATATAATCGCCCACCCCCACTCCTAGGTTGGCCATACCTGGAGCATTCCAGCACTTAGACCATTAGTGTAAGGTGAACCTGCTGTAAAGCCGACCTGCGTGTCATGCTATGCGGGTCGTATTTCGTATAACCTGTCTGTAATCATTCTGCGTTCTTGTCAATGTGAATATAATAAAGAAAATTATTATTTATTATTTGCATGTGTTGTTCATCTGTTCTATGTACAATGATTCACTTGAGCTTGTGGGATGTAAATTGAGGCCAGTTGCTCGAATGTTTCAGCAGATAGCATCTGTTAGACTGATATTAGTAGAGTCTAGACCAGCAAAAGGTCTTCTTAGTGCTTCTTATCTGCTGCACCACATGGTATCTTGGTCGCACGGTCTGTCTTTTGATAATACTGTTACTGAGTGTGAGCGAGCCTTTTAATGTAATGTAATGTACAATTGTACATTTTAATATTTGTAGAGTGCTCCATGCAGTTGGGCTGTTCAGAAGCATTGTATTGCCAACATATTATATTAAACGAAGATACAATACAATGCAATAGCATTATAGGCTCTTTTGGAAAAAATTGTCTTATGCATTGAAGATATGGAGATGAAAATCCCTCCAATATTTAGCTCCAGATAGCAGGAGGGAGTCCATTCCAAGGTGAAATGCTAATTACAGGCAAAAGTCCTGTGTGCTGGGCTAGTGAGGAGGTTTGCCATTGAGGCAAAATAGGTCAAGTCAGTTAGCAGAATTAGGGCGTGAGACGGTGAGAAGAATATGAAATGATTGGCTTGCACTTGGGTTCACCAAGGTATTTAAGTGCCAGGCTGCTACCTAGTGACTAAGCTGATATCTAGTGGTTAAGCTAATACCTAGTGACTAGCTGATACCTAGTGACTAAGAGGCGGACCTTGTATTTAATTTGAGACAAGATTGGGAGCCAATGAAGTTCATCTAGCATGTATGATGAGATATGTGAGTAAATGTGCGAAGAGTCTCACTGCAGCATTTGAGACAGATTGCACAGAAGACTGATGAACAGTGGATAGGCCAATTAAAAGAGTATTGCAGTAGTCAATGTTTGAGGCAGCAATGTTATGTACCTTGATCTGTGAGTTGGTGTTGTTCTGCTGGGTACATAATTATATAGTAGATTTCTATCTGATGATCTGCTCCTCATGACAATTTCAACGACCCTAACGACACTGGTCTCTACTACTTGGTCATATGATATACGGGTCACTTGAGAAGATGGATTTTGTTGTGTTAACACTTTGTCACTGAGAGTGTATTAAAAGTGACTGCGTGATTGCTGCAGTTGTTCATTAAAATGTTAAAGGGCTTAGACAATCTTATTTTATCTATTGCTCACTTCCTAGATGCTCAAATCATTAGTCTTTGTTATTATTGTTTCAATGGGCGCCCATCACCCCTAAGCCTATAAAGCATCCCCCCTATTTTCATAAAAAAATCTACCCACAATTTTCATGAAATTTTTTCCTATTTCTACTAGTTTTGACTTGTTCTGTCATCAACTTTCTCTCTACAAAACAACTGCATCCTAAACAATTGGCCAACTGTCCACAAAAAGCAAAATCTTGATTTGCTAAACTGGAAACACAGTTTTACTGTTAAATTTTTACCAAGGACTATATAATTTTAAGATACTCAACAATTTTAAATTCAAGTTCGGGTCGAAAACACCACAGTGGATCAAAGATTTTATTCTTCTTTGATCAAAAATGCAAAAGTAGGCCAAAATAGAACCTAGAACTATACAAGCATATTTTCAAATCAATGTAGTATAAATATTTCTTCCCCATGATATGGATTTTATGAAGATTTCTGCTTCATTCCCCCACAGGATGGATGCCCCTGATTGTTTCTAAATAATTATATAAGTGAAAGTAGGATTAGTTCTTGTTCAAAATTGTACCAGTTAAAATTTGTTCATTGAGACTTGAGAGACATAATGAACAGTGGCTTGAAATTTAGTTAGGAAGTGATTGCTTGAAGATAGTTCTGACTGGTGAGAAATTAAAATGGATGCTCATTAGTACAGAAGTTATCCTTTGTAAAAGCAATACAGATTTTCACACAGTCTTCCCATCTGATGGTGTCATGTCAGTCACTCAAATTCACGTGTTTGTCATCCTCTCATCTCTTAGCATTTGCCTGACTTTCATGTACTGTACTATGTCTCTGGACACTCTTTAATATTACTAAAGTCAAATTGTTCTAGGAAATGTAACTTCATCTGTCAGTTTCCATGTAGCAATCTGTTTCTGTGTGTGTTTCAACAGTTTAACGACAGCTTGTGACAACATAGGCCGTTGCCGTTGGGTAAAGAAATTGGTCAAGCGTGTTTCAGCTTTTAAACTACTTGAGACCAGCAAACTAGTATATGGTCCAGTTAGGTTTTGCTACAGCAGGGTTTGCTTTATGGCATTTTATGCAATTAATTTAGATCAATGCTCAAGTACTGTAACCTGACTGTTTACAGTAATCGTTTTGTATCATGTGCATTGCTTCCTGGTCATTCGTTCAGAGAGATTAACCAATGAAAATTGAAAGGTTTAAATTAGAATTAGACAATTAGAATTGATCTGATTTCATGCTATCACAGTATTGAGAGTCTCATCTTCCATAATAATTTTATCCTTCGCTTTGTTTAGCTTTTCTTTGTTGCAACAAAGATTGCTAATCACAGTTGGTACAGTGTGATGTCGTGGGTTTTTTCCTCATCTGCAATTCTACATTCAGTGTTTGGTAATTAATTTAATGACTTGTGCAGCATTAGCTGTTGTGCGTTGTGCGAATGATAGCAGTGTTTAGAATCTACTCAAATGAAAGGTGACCTATTGGAGAGTCTATGAGGACAGTTCCAGATGAAGTGGAAACCTAGGTACTGGGGTTGACATTCTAAACTAGTTTAATTCCATATGTTTTCCTTTATTATTTCCTCATAGTGTATCTCTGTGTCTCGGTGATGCTAACTGATGTGAGACATGACCATGTAGTTATATGTTCCTCCATGCCTTGTGACCGGAGGGTTGCAGGTTTGAATCCACCTCAGACCACTGCATATTATCTTTGAGCCCTTCACACAATTGCTTTGTCGGGAGGGGATTTATAATGGATATGACACTGGTACACATTATATAAGATTTGAGATTGAGTCTCAATGTAACTGAATCCTTTTTCGCCAGGCTGTCAATATGCCAGTGTAGAGTAAATAAGACTGTTTTCCGCATGTTAACTCTGATTCAATATCAGTGCTGTAGTTGGGAGCACCTCCGAGTATTAGTACACTTGAAGAGATGCTATAGAAGTCTGCAGCACTTTGATAGGTTTGGCATCCCAACTGGGTTACTGGTTCCTATCAAGACTTGATGAGGGCACAGTGTTCATTTCCCCTGTTCAATGTTCATGCTTTCTTCGTCTGTTCTTCATGTGGCTGTTCATTTATCAAAGACTAGTGTTTTGTGCTTTTTATTCAATGTTTACATAACATAATACTTTCAAAATATTTATACAATACTTTACTGCCCAGCTGTTGGTACATTGAACATATTGTTACTGTTTCTACTCTGTTTGATGGAACTTTCAAGGCCCAAGCTCCGCTCATTTGATAGATTTGACATCCCAAAGGCTAACAACCAAATGCTTTTAAGAACCCACCTGGGATGCACATATCACATACCCATTAGGCAAAAAGATTAATTGTAGCTAAGTTTGGGACTACACAAGTACAGACATGTGGCAATTCACTTTAAGTAGTCAGGCCTGCAATAGGTAGGGAGGCCTGCAACAGGTAGTGAGTACGTAGAAAATTCTACATAAAGTTTGTTTCGCTGCATATTAATATTGTTGTTAGCCACCATTTGGGATGTCCAACCTATCACAGTGTTGCTGTTTATTATTTTGTCTGCTGTCCCGTATTTATTTATATCTATGTGTACATATAATACTGAATTTGTATGAATAATTGAATATGCTTCATATTATGTATTTTGAGTACCTGGAAAACTTATCCAAATATTTATGCTAAAGACATGTTACATTTTTTAAATTGGGCTATTACCACAATGATGTTTGTTTTTATGCGTGTGTATAAAACTGTATAGATATGAATAATGAATATGCTTCATTGATAACATTTCAAGTACCTTTTAGACTTGTCCAAATGTTTGCCGCTAATTACATGTTGATTTTTTAGTTGAGCTTTCGTTAAAAATATGCCACACAATTGTTTAGTGTTTTATTGTCCTAATTCCGTAATATGAATATTTTTGGAATCTGATTGTGATGGTGAAATCTGCTGTTGATTCTAGTAGTTGTGGAGTTTATACATCTTTTTCTCAATGGCAGAGTTTCTGAGAGCAGTGTCTTTAAATGCAGAGTGACTTTGAATGGTTTGGATTTCAAGGGTGAGCTGTTCATGAAGGCAAAGAGATGATGAAATGTGGTGGCTGGTGATAGAGAATTTGGTTCAGGCTGAATGCACGGAATGTTGATTTCTGTTGAATGGTGGATTTATAAGAGCACTGAGGCTATTCTAAGATCATACACAACCTAGAGGTGGCGCAATGACAGTGTTTTAAGTATTGACTTTTGTAATACTGTTTCAAATTTGGAGCAGTCCTCTGATAATTATAACAGGTTGAATTGTCAAACTGGAGCTGTGAAGACCATTGTCTTTAAACTTGTTGCCTTTTTAAAATTTTTATTAATTCTTTAATATATATTTACATATATGTTTATCCCATCCGCCAAATATCTTATATATGTTATTCCACCCACCGCGTAAGGACCTTAAGCAAACCCTTCACTCACAATTGTTTAAGGCGCTTCGGCATGTTGATTCCGACATACCTGCGTGCTGTGATCGCGACTGCCTCTGAGTAGTAAATGGATTTGAAGGGCCGGTATAGAAATATGTTAATAAAATTTTTTTTTAAATATATAATATATGTCTGAATTCAGAGCCTGGTCTTCTTTATGTCTTCTTGTAGCCACTTTAGAAGCCGCGATTGAGAAGAGTCGGACATTAGACGCAAGAAGCAACAACTCCGGTGGCCCCTCCAACTGTAGGCATCCTGCTTCATCTACCAGATGTCATGTACTTCTGTGTAACTGCTATGTGACATTACATCTTGGGATATATTTGATTATTTTATCTGTATACTATAATAGTTAATATATATATATATATAATTATTTAGTCAGTCACGTAGCTTGACTCTTTGCTGCTATGATACATGTACATGGCTGCCATAAATAGTAGTGTACTTGCTGTTTGCGTTTAACTCTTTGAAGCCGAGACCTTGAAAACTGTATAGAAAATGTACCGCTATAGCGGAACATCGGGTTCAAACGATTAAGTCTGTATGATATTTATATCTCAGCTGGACTGAGCTGGTTCTAGTTAAATGATCGTCATTATTATTGTGATTATTATCATGAAATTTTGTTTTATTTAGCAGCACTTAACCAGATTTTGTTAGATTGATATATTATTATGTAAGTTTACATGGTAGTATTCGTATGAACCCATTGTTGTAATTTAATGAAAGGTTTCTTGAGCATAACTATCTTTAAGGGGCTTCATGAGTAAAGTGGTGCAGGAATAATATTCCATTTGTCTAGATTAGTTATGAGTTTATGGCTAAATCTAGATTTTTTGCCTTGTAGGGACCAATAAGCCATTCGTTAATTATGTTAAAGATAGCAGGTACCAGCGAACCATTCATTAATTGATGAGGAGACTGTAGGAACCTGTATTCCATTCCTTCACTCACGCGTTGTTTACAGACGCTGCAGTTTTGATTGCATCATGTATTTGACATGCTTTTTTGCTTTATGCAAATACCGCTCTATCAGGACTAATTTAAATACAGCGAAGCTTTACTTTGTTCCTGAAAGCTAGTAACAGAATCCACTATATCGGGTAATGTACGGTGCAAGCACTGCAGTGTGACGCAAAATACTGACTTCTCAGCACTCTGTCTTTCTATGTAGTTTCTAGAGGAAGATATTTCCAATAGCAGACCATGTCCAAACTGCATTGATGATACTACAGTGGAAAAGTCCTAAAATCTTTAACCTCAGCATCTCTCTATCATATGAGATTGCCTATTTCTTACATGTAAAGTCATACTGGTTTTTGTGTTTACATTTTGAACCTCTAGAAGCAGAGGACTTATGTTGACATAAACGTGTTATATAGGATCTACTTATCTTTCCGCACCCAGTTACTCCTGAGCACGAGTAAACAGAGTAAAGCAACTGATCTGTTTTCTGTATTGTCTTTTTTCCTGTTAATATTTCAGTCGAGCATTGTGCATCATCTCCGCCAGAGGGAAGACGTGGTAGCACATCATCCCTCACTTCACAGGAAACAGTGAAACCAGCGCCCAGTCAGTCCAAGTTTGCAGTAAGTCAGATACGCCATCTTTTCGCTCTTCCCATACAGCTGCTGACTGGTCAATTCATCTTGTTCTGGTAATCGACCCTTTATGCACACTTTACGTTTACCTATCCTGTGCTATTTGATTAACCCATCTGCTCCTGCTCCATCCTTTACTTTTTGCTGACCCATCCTTTGCTTTTGATTGGTACGTGTGCATGTGTGTGTGTCTGTGTCTTTGCATTTCATTAGCCCGTCCTTGGCATTTGGTTGACCCGACCAGTGCTGTTGATTGACCCATCGGGTGCTTTTGGTCACTATTATGTGTTGTGGCATCCTGATCACATAAAGGAAATAAAAATGTGTGCGTCACAAGTGCAGTAAATATTGTTATTGCACGTAAGTGTACAGTACATGTATGCTATCCTGTCCCTGGTCTTTTGACAAATGGACTTGGATCGCTATTAGATATTATATGGAAAAGATACAACATTCATGGATCAGCTGGTGCCCTGTGCTTAGGTTTTAAGTAATGCTTTACAAAAAATATGATTATGTGCTTGTGGCTAGCCCGTCCTGATCAACTTGGCATACTATGAATTTGCAGGTCGAAGGAAGTGAATTTCTGTTTACATATGATATAGACCTGAATAAAAACTAATGACCAGTCTTTAGATTTATGAGTGAGATGTGCTGACCAAGCTATTTAGTATCTATTGATTGTGTAATGGTTATATGGCCTCCGGATATTCATGTTGTCAAATCTGTAAATTTATGTTTTTAACTGTGCTGGAGTTTCTGGTGACTGAACAGAATAAAGTTGCAGGAAATTCCTGTCTCAGTTAGGCCTGAGACATGAGAAATTCTGCTGATCAGATTCTGCATGTTTTTAATTTGCCTGAAAAAGGTAACTTGAGAGGCAGCCGCTGATGTTAAGTTTAAGTGACTTCTTTGTCCTCTCGGTTGACAGCCCAACACCATAATCCCTGTGATGCACCCTAGCAATAGTTGTAGTATAATTATCATCATCATTGTTCTCGGTCCTAAAACATTAATTGACTTTATAATGTGTACTTTATTCAGACAGTCTTTTACTATTACATTATTAACATTGTTGTTTTATTGCAAAGCTTATGTAACAATATGTCTTTCTCGCTGAACACCATTTTCTACTTAAAGAAATTCATTCGTATATTATTATCTACTTTTTCATCTATATCGTAGGGGTTCCATATTTGTCCGGACACTGTGTATATTATACGTGTATAACTGTATGTATTAAATTATATATATAATATATATATAAGCCATAGTGGTGTAGCAAACTTTAGAGGGCTTTTATAGCTCAGATTAGTTCAAGGGAGTGATGTGGTAGACTGTCTTATTGATGATATAGGTCATGGATGTGCTTGAGTAAGTTAAGTTTAATAGAGTTTGTTGCTTACCAGTCCTCAATGAAGTTAAACTGTCACTTGCTAAGTTATATTTTTATATTGTAGTCCATTAAAATTCCCCATTCTCAGTAGACTCTTAATTATTTGTTTATATGTTTGGTCTCCTCTGTCTCTTTCACTCATCCATGTGCTATAGATGGATATAAACCTTTATTCCTTACTCTTCCTGAGTATCTGCTCTTCACATCAGCACTGTTCATTGTACTCATTTGTTTAATTTCTGAAAGTTTATTAGGGTCACGAATGCTTTAGAAGACTATAGCATCTGGTTCTCTGGGAGTGATGTGGTAGACTGACTAAGGATTTGACCACGGAAGTACTAGACATTCCACAGCACCTGGTGTCACTGAGAGTGTTGTTTTTATTTGTCCATTATATTGCAAGGAAGATCATTATGGTTACAATAAAATATATTCGCTTAAATAAATATCATGTACAATTGTATCTGTGTTGACGACCAAGCACCTCACTTCAAACGAACCGAAAAAAGCTCAACGAAAAACGACATAAATAGGCCTGTCTTAACTATTACTCTGTGTTGGTCATGCATGATGCAACAGTAACAGACATCTCACTACTTAATATTCAAAGACTTCTTTAATATACATACAATCGAGAATTGGCTTTGCACTCAAAAGCACATCATAGCGCTTGCCAGATTCAAATGCAAAGGCCAACCTCCAGACTCTTTTACCCTCTGAGTTTTGTACAGAATTTTTCTAACGTCACATCTCAAAGAATTGGTCAAGCTTGACTGAACCCTCTCTCTCCTCTGACTTTACACATGCCTCCAAACCATTTCTGTACTCTGTAGCTCAACATGCTGTAATGTATGAAGCTTTATCTTGCTTTTCAAACGTCTTTGTATGCACGATTTTAACCAAGGATCTATTGTGGTCGAGGAGATTTTAGGTCGGCATTCAGGAATTACTTGACTTGGTTATTCGACCCAACGTACTCAGTCGGTGAATATTATGTAATGACACTGCACATCGTGTTTCATGATTATTTATAATTTTATCTGATCATGTTTTTTTTTTACCAGGCTTCAGCTGGGATTATAGATTACAGGATCCATCTAAGGCATATGAAAAGAAAATGAGAGAAATCCTCCAACTTGCTTTCATAAGATAAGTCGGAGTGTTGATGCAGTGCTGTGTCTGGATATTGTTGCAGAATTTCTTTTCAAGAAAGTCGCAACAATGGAAGTCGAATATCGGTCGAGCGAAAAGCGTCAACAAGCTAGACAAGAAGAAGATTGGAAATGGAACAAATGGAGATTCTGACAAGTTAGTTTTACTTTGTTTAGGGTATCAGTCATGATTTTGATTTTCAACGATATTCATACTAATTTCTTTCTATCATGTCTTTCATTCTTACTCATACCACAAAACCTTTTGCAACAAACATTTCGTGTCCAGATCTTATGCAAATGTGCTTTTGTAGATTATTTTGGCTTTTGCTTCTTTATCGACTTTTGCTCAAGATGTAACCTTTGGTGTATTATACACCATCATATAATATGTTACAATTTATACGCATTCAATTATGTACACAAGTCTACACGAATACGGACATATAATTATTTTTATGCCTAAAGTTGTAAATGATTACATGAAACGTGTGAATTTGCAGTTGAACCATACAGGATCATAATACCTGTTGTGCTTAAATTGCCACCATTTTTATTTGAAGTTATTTAAATTTATGGCTGATGGCGACATGTGAAGCTAAAGCATGCCATTGTGCTTTTTGCATAGTTTTTGCATCATTTTGTTTATAAAGCTTTTAAGTCAGATTATTCTGCTTTGCATAGTTGCTGGACGCCTTCTTTATAATCATTTTTAATTAGGTATTATTATGTTGCTCTATATTGAAATCTGCAAGACTGATGAGTTGTAGCGCTTGCTACATATTATTATTGCAAGTGGTATATTATATATATATATATCTGGTGCTACCTTAGTTTGTTATTTTTCTGTTACCAGTTGTCTGGACGTGTTACTGTAGTGCTACTCGAGTTGATAATGTAGTATCATCGTTGACTGGAGTGTCAATAGTTTATTGAAGTAGCTATTTGGTTTCCTGTGTTGTTGACCATTCGAATTGATATTATCTATGTCCTCCAGAGATTTGCCTGTGCTCAGCAGAGGCATGCCATTGATGATGATGATGGTTATGCAGAGGTCCTTTCTGAATATGTTTGTCTTGTTTGGGCCATTTTGGTTTTTGTAAAATTCTGGAATATTCTATGAGCATCTGATAATCTCAATCTAGCATTAATATTTTCTTTTGATTATAATGTGTGTCTTTGGGATCATGTTTCTTGGCTTGCTGAAAAGGTATTAATCCTGTGACGGTGCTTAATGGTTGTCAATGTCTTGGGAGTATTGGCCCTTTTCATCTTCTCTAAGAGTGAAAATTGACTGATTTTTAGCTGGTTTGTTAGTAATATTGGTTTAACATTTGTAACGTTATTTATTATTTGCTATTAGTACTTGCTTTTGTAATTTTAAACTAAATATGTAAACTAATTGCTATGCTGGTTATTTAATAATTGCATTAAATTTTGCAAAAGTTCAGTATTAATTTTTACAACACTTGTAAATAATCAGTGAAACGCTGATCAATAAATGAATCGATAGTCTATTGATCAAGGAATCATTAACAGTCACAATCAAGTAGTCCATTAATCGTACAGCAAATTTATCAAGCAATAATGTTTTTGACCACAGCTATTTCTGGCATTTTGGGTCTGAGCGTCGATTGTTGAGGTAGGCCATGACCGTCTGTGTTGTTGCCCATGTCTCTGTTTCTTTATGGTGTTGTCTTTGTCGCCTGGGATTCTCATTGGGGCCACTGGGCATCATGATTGGAACTATGCTAATAAGTATGTCCTAAGGGTTGATAAATCCACTAGTCTAGTGCGTATTCTGCCTGTCTCAATTGTCTTTCTTTTACCCTGGACAGCCCTGTTATGCTGATAATTAATGTTACTTTGACATGGTTCATGTTGGCTGCTGACCATGTTTTAACAATTTGACTACTATCTTGTTGGAGTTACTATCAACTTTATTAGGCTATTCTGTATGACTATTTAAGCTTGCAGAACTTTGTATTTTTGCATTTAATTTGCCTGTACTCATTGCGAATTGGTCCATAGTTTTCTGTATGCTTCTGTAGAGATTGAATGTTAAATGCTGGCAACTGATGTATTGATTCTGTTGATGGTGTTTATCAGTCCATTGTATCTCTATGACTGTGAAATGGCAACCATTGGGTGAGTAGTTCTCTTCTCCCCTTATTCCTCTGAGGAGACAAGTCTTCTCTCTTTCTTTCTTCAGTGTTTTATTTGCTCTTCTTGCATGGTGTTAATTAATTTCCTAATTGTTGCATGAACGACAGTGCTTAAGATTTTTAGTTTTGCTTTATTTGGCTATTTTCGAAAGCTTTGAGAAAAAGGTCAAATTGTCCGAGACTGTTATAAACTAGTTTTACTTTCGCTCTGGATAGACTCAAAGGTCAATTGCATTGAAAGGTTGAATAGCATAGATGCTAGTGACATTAAATATTTAATTAATTATTGAGTGCCTGATATGATATTACAGCAAAGCGATCTATATGATTTTTATAAATTATATATAATTGCCATACTTACAGAGAGAGCTCTACGCTTCGCCCTTTGAAAATAAAAGAGGAATTTGTTTTTTTGCATTAAATTCTCATAGTTACAGGGTTAGAAAGTATTAATGTAACTTACTTTTAATTTAAGGACATGCACGACTGATTGACTATACATGAATATTTAAAGCAGTGTGCATTCTAGAATCATCATTTTAATATACTCGTTCATTGTTCCCAGTCAGATTTTGCTAAAGGTTCCATTAAGAAATTGCTTTGAAAGAGATTAAGTGATAAGATCTGTCTTTTGGATCATCTTGGGTAGCCATTTAAACAAGATGAGTAATCTGGCCATTTTTGTCCTGTAGGCCTACAGTATACTGCCATGGTTATCAAACACACTTCTGTATTCATTCATTCATTCATTCTGGACATTTATATAGCGCCTCTTCAAGAAACTACTCAGAGGCGCTCCCAGCCCA